>JBBPJJ010000831.1:0-13955 GCA_038088635.1 Veloboletus limbatus
ATAAATTATAATGATAGAAGATTAATTTTAATAAATTTTAAGACAATTTATTAGATTTAATATTGAATTGTTCATGTATTATATTAAGTGAATATTTTATATAATTATAATAATTATTTTTTATAATTATTATAGTAATATTTTATATTAATTGGACCAGGAAAAAGATGTTTTGAATAACTTTGATTCTATATTCTAATTTAGTCTTATAATTTATTTAAATTTTAGAGTGAATATTCTAAAATCTTTATATTATTAAAATATAAATTATATTTAAATAAGATCAAACTAGTCATTTGATTATTATTAAATATTTTAATTTTATTTTTGTATAAGCAAAAATCCTAAATTAGTAGAAGTTAAATTATTTTTAATAATATAGTGAGAGCTGATTAAGAAATAATTTAATGATTTAGGCTAGTTTATTTAAGTATAGTTTCTAAGCACAACCGTACCCTAAGCCGACACAGGTTCGTAGGTAGAGTATACTAAGGCGTAGAGCTAAAAGTTGTTAAGGAACTCGGCAAATTATCCTCATAAGTTCGACAAGAAGAGGAACCATGAATTTTAATAAGTTATTAACTCCTATTAATTTATTTATATGGTGGCACAAAATCGGAAGCCCCGACTGTTTACTAAAAACACAACTATCTGCAATTATGTAAATAATAGTATAGGTAGTGAGATTTGCCCAATGCCATTTTAATAAGTAATAATAATGGGTAACTGTTTCTTTACAAAAAATTGGTTAATAGCGGTCTTAACTATGAGGATCCTAAGGTAGCAAAATAAATTGGCCATTAAATGTGGTCCAGTATCAATAATTTAACGATGGCTTCACTGTCTCTACAACTTGCTCAGTGAAATTGAATTACCCGTGCAGATGCGGGTTACCTCAAAGAGGACGGGAAGACCCCATGCAGCTTTACTGTAGCTAGTTATCATATAAAAAGTTCTATAACCTCGGTTATACAGAGAATAGGGAGTCGATTAGACATCTATGGAAAACCTTAGGTCTGAGGTGGAACTGGTATTTATCTTCTTATTTATAAAATTTAAGTTGAAATAGCTGACTAGTTGGCAGTTTGACTGGGGCGGTCGTCTTTAATAGAGTAGCAAAGTACATCCAAATAGAATAAAAATTATAATAATATTTACTATTTAATTTAATAATAAATATTCTGACAAATAACTTTATATTGTTAATTATTATTTAATAATAATTACTTTAAATTAAATTATTATATTTCATTAATAAGGTATGCTAGACATTAAATGGAAGTTAATGAATCATGAAAGATTCTGTAGGGTGCAATGACGGTAAGCATGCTTAACTGAAAGACTTAATAGTCGTACAGATACGTAAGTAGGGCATAGTGACCCTTTGCTATATTATGGAATAGACAGGGATCAATTGATAAAAGTTACGCTGGGGATAACAGCCTAATAGCCAGCGAGAGTACACATTGTCCTGGCTGTTTGGGACCTCGATGTCGACTTAATTTATCCTCCAGGGGCAAAACCTTGGAAGGGTTCGGCTGTTCGCCGATTAAAAAATTACATGAGTTGGGTTATCAAATTAAACTATTTACGTCGTCGTCGTAAATAAATTATATATAAATAAAAGAGGAATGGAATTTAAATTCTTTTTATTGGATAATCGGTATTGCAATGGTTGTAATTATTTCTAGTGGAATTATTTATTATTACTATCCTGGAATGTTAAATTATTTCAAAGATATAGATAATGATTCAGATTTATTACATTCACCAATCCCAGAATCACCAAAAGAATCTGATTATTTTAGAGATCTTTCTGAAATGGAAACTCCTAAATCTTCTACTTCTTCTTTACCTAAATCCTAAGATTTAAAATATTTTTAATCTTATATTTAGATTATTTATAGATAATATAATAGCCCCCTACTTTTTACTAAGGAGGAAAACCGGAGAAATTGCAAGGAAGACTTAATTAAGTTAATTTGCAGCCGAGCTTTATAAAGTGAACAGAATAAATATATTTTGGTTTATGAAGAAGGTTCAACGACTAACAGGTGAGTATCACTAACAATAAACCTGACACGAATTTCCGGCGTTAATATTCTATATTAATGATGACATAGTCTGAACTATTTTGTGAAAAATAGAAATAAATGATAAAGAGCATTTATGATAACATAATTGTTAATACGACGTGAGTCAGTATGGTCCCTATCCTTTTGAGGGACAAATAGTAAAAAGGGGAAGACCTTCTAGTACGAAAGGACCAATAGGCTGTGTTTCTCTAGTGTACCAATTGTAATATAAAATAATTTGTAAAATAAGTTATTAATTAACTTAATCAAATTATAAAACTTTGCATAGTTGGGTAGCCACAAACATATTAGATAATTACTGAAAGTATATCAAGTTCGAATCTATCCCCTAGATACTATCAATGGATTTCTCTTTGTAAACTATCACGAATGGTTATTATTACTTTCCTAATTCTAATCATTTCTTGTAATCGGTATATAAATATATACTACAATTTTATACTATAGTAATTCTATATTGATAGTAAGTATTTATATATATATATGTATATTATGTATATTTAACAATATGAGTTAAAAATATTGTAATAATACACAAAGAGATTAAAAATCCATAAATAAAGAAATAGATCATTTCTTAGATAGGATGCAAATGAATTGATTGTAAAATCGTAAGTTTAGCATTACTAATTTTTAAAATAGACTTGATGTTTTAGGTTGTCAAAATTAAAAAAATAATAATAATATTTTGTAAAAAGTAAATAATTACTTATTTACTTTATTACTTTTTTTAAATATAAACTATTTTATAATAGTTGTTATATATTAATATAATAAATTAAGATTATTATTCTTAACATTTTTATATTAAAAGGAAAAGGAACAAATCCTTTATTATTCGATTTTATTAAAATAATTTTATTTAAAATACATATAATAAAATTAAAATTTTAATAAGAGAATTGATTAAGATAAATCTTAGTAATACCTAAATTTTAAATTTTTATTTAAATTTATTTTTTTTATATATAATATATATAAATAAGATATATTAGGAGAAATCAGTATTATCATATTAGAATAAACATATAATAATACTGTAAAATTAAACTAAGACTGATTGATTTTAAAAATTTTAAAATACAAACAATGTTACAAAATTTATCAATTTTTAATACTTTATATAATGATGCTCCTCAACCTTGGCAAATTGGATTCCAAGATTCTGCTTCACCAGCCTTTACAGGTATTATTGATTTACATAATTCTATTTTCTTTTATTTAATTGTTATTTGTGTAGGAGTTTTCTGGGCTTTAGGTTCTATTGTATACTTCTATAGTTATAATAACTCTCCTATTGTTCATAAATATCTTAATCATGGTACTTTAATAGAATTAATCTGGACTATTACTCCAGCTTTAATTTTAACAGTAATAGCTTTCCCTAGTTTTAGATTATTATATTTATTAGATGAAGTAACTTCACCAACTATAACTATAAAAGTAGTAGGTCATCAATGGTATTGGTCATATGAATATAGTGATTATGTAACAGAAAGTGGTCAATCTATAGAATTTGATTCATATATGATCCCTGAATCAGATTTAGAATTAGGTCAATTTAGATTATTAGATGTAGATAATAAAATGATTATACCTGTAGATTGCCACATTAGATTAATTGTTACAGGTGCTGATGTAATCCATAGTTTTGCTGTTCCATCATTAGGAATAAAAATTGATGCTACACCTGGTAGATTAAATCAATGTTCTATCTTAGCTGAAAGAACAGGAACTTTCTATGGTCAATGTTCAGAAATTTGTGGTACATGGCATGGATTTATGCCTATAGCTGTAGAAGCAGTTTCAGTACAAGATTATTTAGCTTGGGTTGATTCAATGTAATGATGATAATAAATTAATAAATTAATTTTTATTTTAATAATATTTTAAATAATAAAAGAAATTTGCTCCCCTCCTATTATTATATTAATTAGCTTAATAAATTAATTTAAGTCTTATACAAATTAATTATTAAAGAATATTAGATATTGTATCATATTATTAAATATAAGGGATATTTATTTTAAATAATAAGAATTTATTTAATAAAAGACATTTTTAATTTTTATAATTTATTATTATTTTAAAAGAGATTTATAATTTATATCTTTTCATTTGTATTTTTAGTTTAAAAAATTAAGGGGAAATCTGATAATTGGTAATCAACTGTACTTGCACTACTGTAATGATAGTTCGAGTCTATCTTTCTCCATATTATAAATAAATTAAATTTATTTTTAAGCTTCGGTTGCTTAAGGGTTAAAGCGTTCGACTGAAGATCGAAAGACAGTGGTTCAACTCCATTCCGAGGCATTTTATTTATTTATTTAATTATGGTTAATTTTTATTATTTAATTATGGTTAATTTTTATTATTTAATTAAGGTTAATTTTTTATAAAAGCCTGAATAGTTTAATAGGTAAAATTACTTACTTGTAATAAGTCGTTGGCGGTTCAAGTCCACCTTTAGGCATAATAACAAAAGAAATAAAAATAAAAGAGTATATAAAGAAATATAAAATAAATAATTAAATATATTAATGTTTTGTTTATGAGTTATAGTATAATTGGAAAAACGTCTTCCTTTGGCGAAGAATTTCCTCGTTCGAATCGGGGTTACTCAAAATAGAGTTATTCTCTGATATTTTAATATATTTTTAGTTTTATTTTTAGTTAATAAGTTTTTATATATTATTATTAATACTCATTCAATTATATAAAATAAGCTATTATAATTTAAATTTGTTTTAATATCTTATTATATATCTCTTCCTTAATTTGAAAATATATAAGTTGGAAGTATAACTCAAAAGGTAGAGTGTTTCACTTTTAATGAAACGGTTGAGAGTTCGAATCTCTTTACTTCCTTTATAATAATTATTTATTTGTATTAATATACTTATTATATTTATTCTATTAAGTATATTTTAGTTCTTAATTAAAGAGCATAGTATAATTGGTAATATAGTGATCTCCAAAATCGTTGTTAGGTGTTCGAGTCGCCTTGCTCTTGAAAATAGATTATAATATTATTAAAAAGGGTCCTTAGCTTAAATAGGTAGAGTTTCTAATTGTCGCTTAGTAAGGTACCAGTTCGAATCTGGTAGGACTCGTAAAAAATAATAATAATATAATAATAAATTTATTTTTAACTAAATATATACTAATATAGTATATTATATAATATATTATTATGCTAATTAAAAGAGTAATATTATTTAAATTATAATATACGTCAGACACTATCTTTAAATTATAAAATTTATAATACTTATGTTAGCTGCAGCAAAATTCATCGGTGCAGGATTAGCTTGCTCAGGTTTAATTGGTGCCGGATTAGGTATCGGACAAATCTTTGCTTCATTAATCGCTTCTACTGCTAGAAATCCTCAATTAAGAGGACAATTATTCGGTTACGCAATTTTAGGATTCGCCTTAGCCGAAGCTACAGGATTATTCTCATTAATGATTGCTTTCTTATTATTATACTCATAATTTATACTAAATATTTATTATTTAATAAATTATTATTTTTATCTCCCCTCCGTAATTAAATCTAAATTTAAAACCAATTAAAAATTAAAAGAGTGAGATAAATTTAATCTAACGAGCATAGTTAAGTTGGTATAACCTCTACCTTCCAAGTAGATGTGATCAGTTCGAATCTGATTACTCGTATTATTTAATACCTTATTACTTTAATAAATAGGTTTTTCGTCATGATATCTTTAAATAATTTATCTGAACCTTTATATAATTATTATATAATAATACTTAATTAAGGTTAAATTTATTATTTTATATAATAAAATAAAATACAAACATTCTACGAATATAGAGATAAATATATATATTATATATAAAAACATATTAATTACAATGTTTTAAGTAAATTACTTAAAGAATAAATATAAATTATATTAGATTATTTTGACTTTTAGTGTAATTATTTATCTATTTCTAAAAGTAGTAAAAAAATAAAACTTAAAATATAAATATTTATATAATATTTAAATATTTAAAGGTAAATAAAATATCTTTTTATATATATATAACATAGTATTTATATATATTCTATTTTTATAAAATAAAGGGCTTAATTAGAATGTTTTTATAGTATTAAGATTATATTTAATAATTTCTTTAAAGCTATGAAAACATTCAGGAATATTTACTAAAATTTAAGTTTTATTTAAAGTTCTAGCTGATGTATCACTCATTTGAATTAAAAATCTAACCATTATTCTATGATCTAAATTTCCAACAATTTCTAACCAGAATTTATCAATAAATTGTAAATAATCTGAATCATTAATGAAAACTTCTTTTCCTAAATCATAAAAATAATCTGTCATAAATTTACCTCTTAAACTAGCTTTTTTAATTTGTTTATTAATATCTTTAAGTTTATCTGCTGTAACTGCTTGATATTTAGATTCAATTTCTTTATGTTCTAATTCTAAGAAATTAGTTAACTGTGATTTTAATCTGTTAATTTCGTGTAAAATTTCTAATTTAGATTTTAAATTTTTAGTTTTAGCTAATTTATTCTCTAAATTATAGATTGAGTTTTTTAACTGCGTAAATAAATGGTTTTTCATTTATTTTATAACTATGGAATTTACCACTAAACACAAGGAATTATACCTCTAAATAGGGGGGGGAGGGGGTATGTTTTTGTTATCTTCTTTTATATATAAGATACTACTAATTTATATTCAAAAAATTTTGTATAATCTTTATCTTTAATCCATTGAGAAAAAGCTTCTATTAAATTATAATGAAAATTTTTATCTGATATTTTATTAGGTCTTTCCTTAAAAAATAACATTTCTTTAAGTTCATTACCTTCATTATCATTGAAAAATATTTTTATTTTTATATATTTAATATTTGGATTTTTATCTAATAGATGTTTATATATAAAATATATTAAAATTTCAGATTGTTTTTCAAAAACATTTGGGTAAATATTTGCATTAAAATTAAACGTTTTTTGTACTAAGATTGTTGACATTTTTATTAAGTAATTTACTTATTAACTCTAGGAATTGCACCTCTTTAAAAGAAAGTAACCTTTATAAGGTAGAAGAAGTTTAGGAATCGAACCTAATACGATTAATAAGATAAAACAACAAAAACTTATAAAATCATTTCCTATATTTTATACTCCTTTAAATTTACCATCACTTCCTTGATGTTAACTATATTTGCTAAAATTTATTCATCTCTTTTTTTAAACAAATTTCTGATTTTTGTTTCTAAATTATCCTAATAATTAAATATTTTACATAATGTGTAGAGAGGCCTATTAAAGAATAATTTTTCCTGCTTGATTTTTTCAATCCTATGATTTATAGGCTTCCTAACAGTTTTATATAGAAAAAACCCCCTTTTTTTTTTAAAAGTCTTTATACAGAGAATATTTATACTGGTAGATATTTGAACCTAAATTTATTAAAATAAATCGTATTTATATCGACTCTTATCAGATTCGAACTGATATTCCCTAAATGACAATCTAGGCTTTTTTCATTAAAATAAAGAATCTTATTTGTAGGGAGGGGAAAGGGTTTATAAAGTAAAATTTATATATAACATTATATTTATATATGTTAATAATATTAAGGTAATAAAAATTATTATTAAATCCTTAATTAAGTAAAATCTTTGAAACTTTCTTCTTATATTAATAAATTTAAATATTTTAGGATATTTTTCTATATTTAACTTATAGATTAAATAATCTCCAAAATATAAACTTACTAAAGAGATTAAGGATAAGAAAATAAAAACTATCGCGCTTAAGTGAGTTAAAGCAAGACATTGGAAATAATTTAAATTGCTATAGAAAGCTTGCATATCATTAAAAATCTTTAAAATACCATCTCCAATAAAATTATTAATTAAAGAATCATCTATCTTTTTAATTATCTCTATTAATTCATTATTAATTTCTTTCATTGAATCATGCACTTCAGAAACTGAAGGTTCATCATATTTTTTATTTTCAATCATATTATTTATTTTATTATTTAATAATTCTAACTTATTATTATTTAATTCATTAATTTCAAGATTCTTCTTTATAGCTTCTTCTATTTTATTATCAGTAAATAATTTATTTACTTCTTCAACTAACTTAGAATTTTTATCTCTTTCAATTTCTAAACTATTTCTTAAGGATTTAATTGTGGTTTGATTAGTAATAGTATTGAAAACTCCTAACCCTATACTAGCTAAAGAAAGATGTTTTGTTATATTTTGAATTAATTGTGAGATATTAGGATTCATTCTTTTATTAAATGTATGGTATTTTTTAAATCTCTTAATTTAAGAGAGACTTTTAATTATTAAAAGAGGTTCAAGAAAATTTGAACATATCCTACATTTATAATATAAAATGTTTTTAAAACTCTTACAATATATCTTTAAATCTCTTGCATCTATCTTTTCTAAATTAGGTGCTCAATATACATATTCTAAAATATTTAAATATTTAATGAAATATAAATTTATTTTAATACTTTATAAACCTATAAAATTATTATTAAATAACATTATATATTTTATAAAATTAGCTAGTGCTATTATAACCCTCTTAGCATTATTTAATATATCTTTATTACATTATAATTTTGATATTATAGATGAAATTAATCATTATATTATCAAAATTATTAATTATATTAAAAATCTTATTAATAAATGGTTTTATAATATAGATGATGAGGAAATATATGAACCTAAAGATTTCTTACATTATAAGAAAGAAATTAAGATGGTTGAAAAAACTGTACAGCAATCATCACATAATTCTTATTGGATATTACCTATAATGATTCTTAGTTCAGCAATTTTATATTATTATAACCCTCAAATAAAATAGAAGAGATTAATAATCAAATAACTAATAATAAATTAGATATTTTAAATAATAAAATAGAAAATTTAATTAATAATTCAAGTGATAACGAAACATCTATCTCTGAATTTAATAATACAGTTAAAGATATTAATAGTGAATTAGAACAAATAATTCTTAAAATAGATGAGTCGTTAAAAAGTAATATTATTGATTTTGATATATTTAATCAAATGCAGTCTTATTATTCTAATTTAAATTACTTTCAAAATATTGCTATTGCTCATTTAAGTGCTATAATTTTCATCTTTATATCTTTAATTTCTTTAGTTAGTTTATATTTTGGAGATTATTTAATAATCAAATTTAATATTGAAAACAAATATCCCAGAATATATAAATATATAAGATTGAGAAGAATGTTTCAAAAGTTTTATATAATAAAAGATTTAACAATAATATTTATAATGTTAATAATATTGGCTATAACTAACATTATGTTATTTATCAATTTTAGTTAATTTAAAACCCCTCCTCTAACAAAAAGATGTTTAGAATTTTTCTATACACTATCTTTACATCTTATTGGAATTGAACCAATAATCTTTTGTTTCGTAGACAAATGCTATACCATTAAGCTAAAGATGTCTTATAAATTTTTAACCCTTCCTCCATCTTAACTAACTTATAAGTTATTATTATAAGTATAGTTAAAGTGAAGTATCAGATAATTATAAAACTGTAACTTAGATATAAGATTATATAAAGTATAAATTACAAGTAAAGAGATTCGAACTCTTATGTGCTATAAGCATAAATGCCTAAGATTTACCCGGTTACCTTTGATTACGGCATACTTGTTGAGATAAGAGATTATATAAATTTTTACTAGTATAATTATTAAATATTAATTAAAGAATATTTACAATTGTAAATACTTTCTTAATATTTTTTTGTTAATATAGGGAGTAGAGTAATTGAAACTCTGTCTGTAAAGTGTAAATTTACTGCTAAACCACTCAGCTAACCCCCTAAAATTTGTAATCTTAAATTACTTTTTAATTTAAAATTAAATTACTGTAATAAAATCCTAATTTAATTAAGTTATTAAGTTAATTATAATTTATATATTTAGTTAATTAAAAAATAAAAAATGGAGGGGGGGGTTATATACTCTACGTTTTATTTTTCAGCAGCACCTTCCAGTACGGCTACCTTGCTATGACTTTTGAGATGTTACTCAATTTAATTCGTTGGGTTCAGTTTTTTCTTAACAATCACGTTTATAAATTTAGATTAGACCAGATTATATATTATTATATATGTTACTATAGAATAATAATATATTCAAATAGTCAATAAGCATATACTATTTTGCCAATTAAGGTAAATCTAATCTTAAACTAATACTCCAATTTAATAAAAATTAATTAAAAAATAATTAAAATTGAAATTTGTACTAATTAATTAAGTATTTAAGTACTTATAATTATTATTTTGAATACTGATATAAATGTTAATTTATACTTTCTAACAAATAGATTGTAAATAAGAAAATAAGAACAATACACATCTTCCTTAAAATCAAGCTCCTTCCCAGCGACAGACGGTTAGTTCATCCTGAATGCTTAATTCACCGTTGCGTAATGATCAACGATTACTCGAAATTCCTTTTTCATGTCACCGAGTTTCAGATGACAATTCAACTAATTTAATAGTTAACTTTCTTTAATGATTAGCTCCTCCTTACTCCTTTTATTTTTAGTTCAGAAATTTATATTTCTAAATTTATTTTTGGACAGAATTGCATCACTTTGTAAAAGTTTTTGTGGCACGTCTATAGCCCAGTTCATGAGGGCCATAATGACTTGTCTTAGCCCCAACTAGCATCTTATCAACACTATTATGTATTATGTATAAAATAATACTAGGGATTTCGTCCGTTTACGGATTTAACCAAACTTCTCACGACACGGACTGACGACAGCCATGCAACACCTGTATACTTACAATAATTTACTTAATTTAAAAAGATATAAAAAATTGCTTTTCAATTACTTATTAAATTAAAATAAACATTAATAAGAATATACAAGAACTGGTAAGATTTTACGCGGATTATCGTATTAAATAACATGCTTCACTTCGTTTGCTTCAAGACCGACTAATTTTTTTGTTTTCAACTTTGCAGTCTTACTAACAAGGCGGAATGGTCATCGTGTTAACCTCGTCACTAATATCTATATAATAAAAATATAGTATAATATAATTATTATTTTTTTATTATATTTTTATTTTTAATAACTACCATTCATCGTTGACTGAGAGAGATAATTAGGTCTCTAATCTAAGTTTCTTATTCTCCCCTTCGTTTCTGAGCGTCAATCTTAAGTAGATAAATAGCTTTAACCTTTAGTACTCCACATTATTATAAGTTGTCAATCCCAATTAATTATGTTGTTTAGCTTACCCTCTTTTAGATTCTAGCTTTAATTATAATATAATTTATTTAGCTATAAGAATTATATATTTTAAAGCCGCCTACACACCCTTTACGCCTGATTATGACGATTAACGTTTGCGTCTAAGGTCTTACCGAGTCTTCTGGCACCAAATTTAGACGACACTAATAGTAAGATAATATCATTATTTTCTCTTACCTTATCTTAATATTCAAATTAAGATTTCAGTTAGCTAGTTCACTCTTGCGAGCATTGACTAATATTCTTGACTGCTGGTAATTTTATATTACTTGGGGTATTTCACTCCCAATGTGGCCATATGTTCTGTCAAACATGGCTTTTGATCGTAGACTTGGTAGGCCGTTACCACTACCAACTATCATAATCAAAGTAAATAGAATCCTAAAGCAGAAAAATTCCTTTTTAAAGAAAAATAGCTAATTTAACCTTAATCATTTATTCCTAACACATTATTTAAAATTATTAATATGCTTAATTAGTCAAATAATAAATAATTATAAAAATAATAATATTAGTAATAATTATATTAATTTTATTCATTAAATAAATTTAATGTTAGATTAATATAATACGAAAATACTCATAAATTTTTTAAGACTATTTTTATTTTCTTTTCTGATTAATTATCTCCTATTTAGGAAGACTTATAGGGTATCTTATTTACTATACTCACCTCTACACCTTATTTCTTAGAATAAAAAAATTTACTATCAGAAATAATGATTTGCATGTCTTAAAACTACTGAATAACGTTCAATCGGAACCAAAATTAAATTCTTACTAAAAATTTGAACAATTAAATATTAATTGTATTATTATATATGTTTTCACAATATTTTATATCTCTTTTAAAATTGAATATGAATAATTAATTACATAATTTTATGTTTTTCTATTCATAACTCGGGCACTGTCGGATTTGAACCGACGACTCTTTTGGAGTACTCGTTTTCAAGACGAGCGACATAAACCAGACTCGACCAAGTACCCTTTTTAGTTTTATAATCATTTTTACTAATAAGACCGAAGGGAATTGAACCCTTATAATATCCATTATGAGCGAACTGCATTAACCAATTATGCTACAGTCTTACAAAATTAGTATGTTATTATATATTAATAAGATATATTTTATATTCTTCTTTATTTTATTTTTCTCCTTTATAATATATATCTAATCTTAATAATTGAAGAGTTTAGGAATCGAACCTAATGTGGTCTAAGACCAATTCTTTTACAGAGAACCACCATTACCAATCGGATCACCTCTCCTTCAAAATAATTAAATTATTATAAATACTTCTTTTAATTTAGGTTTATAATATTATTTATTTTATATATATTAATTATATTAATTAGGATACTTATAAATTATTTTATCAATTAATAAAAAAATAATTAAGTTAAAGTTAATAAAAAAGGAGGGGAGTGATATTTATAATAGAAGATTAAAAATTATTTTAATAAATTAAAATTAATTAAAATTATTCATGAGTATTAGTTAAAGAGATAGCTCCAGATCCTATTTCTAATACGAATCCTATTGTTAATACAAAGAAGAAGATTAAACCTATTACAAATCCATAAGTACTTACTTGATATAAAGTAACAGCTAAAGGAAATAATAATAAAATTTCTAAATCAAAAACTAAGAATAACATAGCCACAATATAGAAATGAATTTGGAAAGTAGATCTAGTCTGTCCTTCAATAGCTAAGAAACCACATTCATAAGCAGATGCTTTAGCTTCATAAGCGTTTTTAGGAGCTAATAAAAGATTTAAAGCTAATAAAGCACAAGCTAAAAATGGAACAACTATAAATAATGTCATTATATTACTATTCATGAGATATTATATTTATCAAATAATAATATTGATAGTAACTGTACACTATTTAAAATTATTGTAGGTTTAATTAAGAATAATAATATTCCTAATGTTAAACTAGATATTAAGAAACTATGAAAATTAGTTAATACTAATTCATTACTTTCTGTAATATTTGTATTAGTATTTGTTTCTTCTGTATGTAATACTCTTATTATTTTTATATAATATGAAGCACTTATCACACTAGTTAATATAGCAATAATAGCCATTAGATAATATTGATTATCAATAGCAGAATATAATACATAATATTTAGAGAAGAAACCAATTAAAGGAGGTACACCAGCCATTGAGAATAAACAAATAGTTAAACTTAAACTTAAAATAGGATTATGGAAGAATTGACCTTTTAATTGAGATATAAAATTAATATCAGAATTAATTAAGTTATTATTAATTAATTTATTTTTATTAATAACATATCCAAATGCTAATAAGATTAAGAATACGTTTAAATTTGTTAAACTATATTGAATTATATAGAAATATAAAGCTTCTATTGAACTTGCTGAATTTATAGCTAAAGCAATTAAAATAAATCCAACATGAGAAATAGTACTATAAGCTAATAATCTTTTTATTCTAATTTGTGATAATCCAACCACTGTTCCTATAA
>JBBPJJ010000834.1:0-13910 GCA_038088635.1 Veloboletus limbatus
CGACGGTTTGCAATGTGCGGGAAGGGATGATGAGTTCAAGGGGAACGATCATAGATTCCTTCGTGGTGGTAGATACTAGTACAGGGGCACATTGTAGGGAAGAGGGAGTGGGTCATGTCGATCGAGACTCCCGAGCTAAAAACCCTTGTTTGGAACAGAGAACCTGACCTTCTTTACAGTCGGCGTTGTTTCGTTGTCGTCCAGCTCAATCAAATTTGGTGTGGCTTCGTGGGTGTGCTGTATGCGGGGACGAGGGTTGGTTTGGGGGACCTTTGGGAAGGTTCAATATGTGTCCACAGAATGTCCTGTTTTTCTGCAACGGAAACATCTTTTCTCCTTGATGCAGCGTTTTCGTTCTTCTGGGGTAAGCTTGGGAGGAAAAGGGGCGGTGATTGCATCTACGTCCATAGTGTTAGGATCTCTAGCCAGGGTGGTATGTTGCAGGGTGGAAAAAGGACGGAAGGTGGAGGAATGGTTGTGAATCTTGGTGAGATCCTGTGCTTGTTCCCATTGGGTTTGGAAATGAATTGCTTTCTCGTACCACTGGTCTATTTTGTTTCGTACGGTGTCCATAGACATGATGCGACGCATGAGGGATGGGGGAAGTCCCGCAGCGAAGTAGCTAATAAGGACTCTTTCGTCTTTGATTCCTGAGAGAACAACATCGTTGCGGAATTCTGTGACAAAAAGATTAAGCTTCTCTCCCTAGGTTTCTCCTTTTCCTTTTGGGGAGGAAACTTGTCGAGTGGAGAGATGGTTGATAGCATTGTTCTGGGTGTCGACATGTTCGAATGCAACCTTGAATTCTTTGATGAAGTCCTGGAAGGTTCCGAAGGATGAGGCGGCTAACGCCTTTTGGTGGAAAGTAGATGCCCAGGTAGCTGCGGTTCCTTCTTTCATATGGGAGAGGGCGAAGGCAACCCTCTTTCCTTCAGAGTTGTATACATCCTCGTTCACCATGAGATAGGTGCGGATTGAGTCGAGCCAAGGAATGGCTTTTTCATATGAGCTGTTGAAAGAATCTGGGGTGCCGAGACGGAGTTCCACTGGTTTGGAAGAGGTCATGGTGATCGGCCGAGGAGTTGGTAAGGAAAAAGTGGGTTGTCGTGCTACAGGGATTGGGCATGGTGGAGTTTGGGCGCAAGGAATGCGAAGGGCACTCGAGAGATGATGTGATAATGCTGTTGCGTCTAGGGTAGACTCCGCTGAAGGAATGGGGAGGTCTTCTTCGTCGTCGAAAAGGGCTAGTTGTCCTTGACTAGGTGATGGTGAGGACTCAGTATCTGTGTTGTCGGGTTGTTCCCGATAAGCAATGGTTGGGCTAAAGAGCCGGGCAGGGATTCGGGGTCGTGGAGCTATGGTGGTGATCTATCCGATGGTAGTCGTTGTTTGTAGAGCTTAGACCTTTTGTTACGGTTGGCCTGGGTAGGGACAAACGTAGCCTTGCAAAGGTTCAAAGACAAGGATCATCACGAAGAGACGATGAACAAAGAGAGCTCACCTAAGGGTTCTTCCCATAGATCGACTAGGAGGCTGCCTTGGAGAATTGGCAGGAGCTTAGCAAGAGGTGTCCGATGGGACCAAGTCGAGGAGTAAAGTCGCAAGTAGATTGCGCAAGGAATACAAGGTATATCGCAAGGAGGTCTAAGCTAAGGAATAGGGAAAGGGAGCGAGGGTTTATATACCCGAGCTATGGAATATTATGGAACCTTGCGGAATGTTCAGGAAGAAGTTGAGAACCAATGGCAAAGAAGACACGATTGATAATCATGGTGGAATATGAAAGAATGCCATGGAACGCTGAGTAAAGGAAAAAGTAAGCCAATGGCAGATTGGTAATCGCTGTAGAACATGGAAGAACATTGTGGAATGATGAGTAATACACTGTGTCACGTGACACTAAATAAACGGTAGAGAAACAAGGAAAGGAACAAGGAAGGAACAAAGGAAATGAGGGAAATCGTAACAGAAGTCATATGACAGGACTCATCATTATTGACAAACCAACATCTGTGATGGATCCCGTCACTAAGCATGATATGCTGACCAAGTTCTGCAAGCTGCACACAGGCAAGATGATCATCTTTATTGCACATCAGTTTCACTACCTCACTCACGAAGCTGACTGCATCTTGTATGCCATCTCTCTACTGCAACCTTGACACCTCCCTCATTGATATGCCATAGATGTATGAAAGACGGATCTGTCATTAAAAGCAGCACCCATGCTGAACTCATGTGTGTCCATTGGGACTATGCTGCATCGTACCATGCCCAAGTTGGGCAGTCAGTTTGAATATCCTTGAGTTCTCATCTTACCCTATGTACATTGTGTGCCATACTAGCTTTCTTTCTTCCCTTTGCCCCATCCTCCATGGATGGAAAATATGCTGTCCATATTTGTCAATATATAACATCACCCCATTGGCTGTGACATGCAATTTGTTCAATCATTGTCAACATAGAGATGTGCCAGTGCAAATGCCAGATGGTACACAAATTCTGGGTCCCCATATGGTGTCTGATACACTGCAAGATGTCACACATGAATAGATCGAACAACTCCACCCAACGCACAAATAAATGGTGAGCGCACTTTGATGGAAGCGATGCACTTGTTGAGCTCATGGCTATCCTTATACATATGATAGACCAAGGGCATCACGAACCTAATTACAATTTGAATGAATGATTTTGTACTATAGTCACCACACAGAAACAACATACTCTTTGATCTGCAACAGTTTGTCAAATGTAGTTGAGCCTGGTCCACGCAGCATATTACTTAGTAGTTGTAGCTAACGTGAGAAGTGAATGGTGCATGAGTTCTAGCTTGAATAGTCAGGATGATAAGAACCTGGGAAGGGATTAATGATCATTACAACTGGTATTCTGAACATTGGGCCTAACTAGAAGCTTGGATGATATACTGAGTTGCATTCACTGCTCGAGTCTTCTGAGGTGGCTGAGGAGGAAGTCCTTCAGAGAATAATTGACTGGAAGTATGAGAGACTGAATAAGTCAAGGACCAGTCAGTAGCAAGCATCATGGGATGCTAGAATGTGATGCCAGAACGATAGAGAGAAGGGAAATTAGAAAGGCAGCAAGAGTGGGACATAGTGGGGGGGTTGTAGTAATGGGTGGGTAGCAGATAGTGTAGGATGGAGTTGGTCCAAATGAATCCAGTGTGGATGATTGACCTATAGGGCACTGGCAGTGGTGAAGTGGATCATTGAAGATTAATGGCATACACCACAATGGAGGGTGAGTAGACCAGTTGGAGTCAAGAGTATGCACAGTACTCATTAGTGGAATAACTACCCTCAAAAAGGGCATGTGTGAGTGAGCGAGTAGAATAAACAGTAATGGAGAATACTTACCCGCTATAGGATGTTGGCTTGAATTTGGATGGGGGATCTCATAGATAGGCAAGTGATGTTGAGACAGATGGCAATGGAGTCAAGCGAGATCTAATACTGTTTACCTTTCACACTAAGATTTAGTACAGGTCAGTCCATTGAGAAGAACTACTCGGCTAGTGAGTCAAATGTTGGCATCCATAGGAGTGAGTTGAACCTGCTTGGTAATGTTGCTATCCTCCTCATCAGCCAAGTATACACTTCCAGCTGACTTTCTGGCTATTTGCCTTGTGTGCAGCATGCTGAGCACAGATTGGGGGTACAATGGATTGGAACAAAGGGGTGAAATTTGAAACTTGAAACTTGAAAAGCTTGAAACTTGGCAAGGCATCACTTTGAGAGGAGCCTATGATGTTTGTCTCTTTTGCCTCACCCCAACTCATGAGGTCAATCTATCCTTTGACAACCAAACCAAGTCCTGCCAATGTCTGCTTATGTATTCCCTGACTAGTACAACATTCTATTTACTCACTTACCACAAAGGAAGAACAACGAGCGAGCAGCAACAATGATAATGCTTGTTGGCAACCAGAGATCATGAGAAACTGTGTCTCACCAGATGAGACAGCATCAGTGAGGTTGCCATCACCAGCATTGTCCAAAATCAGAAATTGTTGTCTAATAGCCTACTAGGTCATATGATATGATGCCTCCACGTTTCTTATAACCAGCAAGGACTCCACTGGGCCTGCCATCTCTGTGCCTGCTTGTGATGGATGCACAACTGTATTCATAATCTATGTGAGTTAGTTGTTCATTCCTCAAATCTAACTACTAACAAGCACACCCCACCAGCAGCACAGTTTGTCAATGACCCAGAGCACCTGCTTGCTGATGCCAACATCCCTGACAACTATGTATTCTACACAATCAAACATCAGAAGCCATTACCTCCAGTCACTTGGGAGAACTTCTTGCAGAACCTCAACTGGCTCCATGTTGGCATTCTTGGTCTGACTCCAGAATTGAGGTTCATTACAACTGCCTCAGATGGGAGACGACCATTTGAGCTGTCATTTACTATTACCTAACTGGCCTTGGTTTGTCTTTCTTTTCATCAAAAAAATGTGAACGTAGTTGATGCAGTACTTTTTTGGGCATAACAGCTGGCTACCACCGTCTTTGAGCCTGTTACATGTGGGCTTGGGTAAGCTCACACGTAGCCCTGGTGAGGTCTAGGACAAGGAAGACCTTGGCCGATGCCGTCGATGGTGTACACGAAGACGTAGGCTGCACACGTAGAGTGCCAGCCAAGGGGATTGTATACCGGGTCGAGCGCGGAATCAGCGAAGGAGACTAGGATTGCAGGGGGTACAAGGACTAGGGGTAGATCTAGGGTCTAGGAGTAAACCTAGGGTCTAGGAGAAATCAAGAATAGAGAACATGGTACGTGCTACTAGGGTTTATATAGTGTAAGGTAATGGGCACGGACCATGTCAAGAAAGGAGAAAGAGAACAGCACCAGTCAAGGGCTGTGTGGAATGAAGGTCATAGAATACGAAGGAATTGGAGAGAAGGAATTAAAGAAGGAAAGCACAGGAAGTAGGCTGTGCGAGAAGAAAAGCCAAGGCTATGCGTGTGGGAGCATAGGGCTAAGGGTATTCTATGAAAGGAAAGGAAGATCAAAGAAGCAAGGAGAAAAGGAGGCGGACTCAATGATGAGTCAGAGACAGGGGTGATGACTCATGTTGAGTAAGTCAATGGGAGCCGGGAAGGCGAGGACGGTATAGGAGGGCTTGGGTTAGGTCGAGGGAATGCACGAGGAGGGAATGAGGCGTGCATAAGGCGGAGATCTAGAGATGGGGATCTAGGAATGACCATAAGGTCTGAGGGAACAGGGAAAGACCACGGGTATGGTCCAGACACGAGGACAAGGGAAGGACTGAGGATAAGGTCTGGAGTGGAGATAAGGATGACTCGGATAAGCATGACGGGAACTCGTGGTGCAAGGCTATGGAAAGAAGCTGCAGCAAGGCAATGCTAAAGGGAAGCCTCAAGGTGAGCTTGTGATGATCACGAGGCGTGCTTAAGGAACGAGTCGGAATGAGCGAAGGAAGGCTGTACTCAGCGTGTACAGTACGAGGAGCACGAGGAGGATCCAAAGGAGTATGCCAAGGGTGACGTTGTAGACCGAAGTTAGGGGTTCCTGTAAAAGGAGTAAGAATAGGGGAAATCGTAACAGAGCCTGTCATTTCCACAATGCTTCTCAGCCTCTGCAATATGTGCTTGCCATGTTAGGTGCTGGCACCATTGAGGGGTCCTGTTACATTTCCTCATTTCCTCTTCTAACCTGTATACTTTCCATTTCTTTGTCCCTTCTCTATAACATTTCTCGAGGACTTCTTCACAGTAACCTACGGGTTTGCCTTTCACTTGTCATCTAGATTACCTACACTTTCTTCTCTCTGATTCTTCAGCCTTCTAATGCTGAGTCATACATAGCCTCATTAATCTCCGCCCTTCAACAGGGTTCTTTCTGTTCCCATTGCATTCTATACTCTTCTTCACCTCTATCTTTTTCTGTCTTTTTCCCTTTCTTGTACATGGTCCGTTCCCCATATCCAGCACTATATAAACCTTCGTAGTACGACCATGTATCCTTAACTTGGAGCTCCGCAATACTATGCTTAGTCTTGCCTAGTAAACTTGTCGACTTCGGTCCCCTAGTCCCTCTGTCCTAGCAAAGGTTCCTCCAAAGAGGCCTTTCCAAGTCCTAGTCCTAGCCCCAGTCCCAGTTACTTTGCCGATATGTGCAAGCGTACCTGGCCCACACGTAACAGGTCCACCTGATGGTGGGCCCATGGCCACCATGCTCACTATTGCTACATTGATGCTGACCTTTGTCCTTACAACGCCCACAAAGGGTTACTCTGATCACATATTGGCTGGATGGTTATGCCATGGCATAAACATGGTGTGGCAGATGTTAGTGATCTCTCAAAGAATAACATTGTCAAATGGCAGCATCATCACTACCTCAAGCTGGTGTTCATCAAGGGTGTTGTTTTCCCAGCTGTTGTTGCTGGACTTGGATGAGGAGGCAGCTATGTATATGCCTGTTTATTGAGATTGGGTTTTGTGTATCATGCAAGTATTTGAAATCACTGAATAATGGTCCACTCATATATTCTGCAGTCTATATCTATATCTCTCCTGCCTCTTCAACCCACTTGCCATGCTCATCCCCCCTTCTTCTGCTCAGCCTGTTCACCACATAGCAAGTGAGTACCATTGTGCACTCACCTGCTCAACTCTCTCTTGCCTTGCAACCCATTCATCATAGCAAGCAAGTATGCCATGGCACTTGCTTGCTCATCCTCTCCACTTCTGCCTGATCCATTTACCACATAGTGAGCAAATTGGGCACTCACTCACTCAGCCCCCCTTTTCCCTTCCACCCTGGTTGCCTCATGGAAAGCAAGCACTATCATGCACTCGCTTGTTCATCACCCCCCTCTGTCGCTCAACCTGTTCACCATGTAGTGGGCGAGTGCCATTGTGCACTTGCTCACCCAGCCCCCCTCCTGCCCTTTCTATCTGTTGGTCACACAGTGAGTAAGTGCCATTGTGGACTTGCCTGCTCACTCAACCTCCCATCTGACCTGTTCTTCTAGCAAGCGAGTGTTGTTATGAACTCATTTACTCATCCCCCTCTTCCACCCTTTCAACCCATTTACCCCACTTTGAGCGAGTGCATAACCACTCATTTACTCAGTGCCTCTTCCACCCTTTCGACCTGACTGTCACAGAGCAAGCGAGTGCCATGTGTGTTTATTTGCTCACTCACTCTTCCCCCTGCAATTGTTCAACCTGTTTGTACACCCCATGGTGAGCGAGTGTCTCTCCCACCCATTCATTCTAGTCACACCACACAGCCAGCAAGTGGCTCAGCCCTCACTCCCATTTGACCCACGGGCCACCTTGTACTCGTTGCTCTACTTTTGCATCCATTCAAAGTGTCACCATGCCAGTGGGCTCACTCGTTCACCCCCCTCACTCCCATTTGCACTGACTCAGGTTCCAAAAAACTCTAACAGGACCAAGACTGCACTTGCACCAAAGGAAGTAAAAGGTAAAGGCAATGATCTCCCTTTTACTGGGGTAAAATTTGAGGGGTCATCATTGAATCAAAAGCCCCCCCCCTCTGGTAATCACAAACTGTTGATCACCATTGTCGCAGTTCAGCATGCTTCCAAAGCTACTACACCACAATCTAACCAGATGAGCATGATTGACCCAATGTGCAGTACCATGACCATGTGATCACCAATTACTCATGTCCCAATTGGTACTCCAAGACTTATGGCCTCAGTAGGTCATTTGGAACCATTTCTAAGTGATAGGGATGGCCTAGGTACATCAGCCATCTTTCGTTCATACCATCTGTCCTGACTCATACACTGTCCTCTAGCTAGTGATTCTTTTTCAACTTGTTAAAACATGCAACATGTACTGCTCATTGTGCCATTCTCACCATACACTCTCTCAACATCTCCAGCACTGTCACCATCAGCCTGGCACTCACATTTGTCCTTGTTGCCTCTTGACTCCACCAGCTGGCCCCTATGGATTTGCAGTTTCTGATCTCGACATAGCGTGCTCATCCTGTTGATGCACTCATCATCTTCATTTCCCAGATGTTCTGGGATATAGTAGAGAGCACGTAGTATGTGTCCATCATCTTCTAATCCAACTAATTCACCTAGATAGTCTTCTCACTTTGTAGCTCGAATAGGCGCATTTGTCATGTTGACGACATTGTTCTCTTCATGTTCTAGGTACTTTGGATCATTGTAGGACCTCTGGTACCTGTTCATCACCATTTGACTTGTGTGGCTCATGTCAAGCTGGTGAGTTGAGTTTGCCCACTTGTTCTAACATGTTGTTCTTGTGAGCTGACATGTTCTTTACAATCCTAGCCTTAGTCTGATTCCTAGGTATGTGAGTACTTTGTTGTACTGTGCTGTAAGCATCCATGCTTGTTAATTGACATGTTCTGGAATGTCTTAGGTATGTTGTGGGCGTCTTCAATGCACTCTAACATTCTTGATGTGACCATTTTGCTGCAACAAGCTTGACTGCATAAAGATGCACATGCAAATGGCTAGATTAAGCAAGTCTAAAAGACTCACCTATGGGTGCTTGAGTTGAGCTGACTGATATGAACTGTTACGATCTCCCCTATTCTTACTCCTTTTACGGGAACCCCTAACTTCGGTCTACAACGTCACCCTCAGCATACTCCTTTGGATCCTCCTCGCGCTCCTGGTGCTGTACCCGCTGAGTACAGCCTTCCTCCGCTCCTTTCGACTCGTTCCTTAAGCACGCCTCATGTTCATCACGTGCTCACCTCGAGGCTTCCCTTTAGCACTGCCTTGCTGCAGCCCCCATTCCAGCATCGCCTTGCTGTGGCTTCCTTTCACAGCCTCACACCACGAGTTCCCCTCATGCTTACTCGAGTCATCCTTATTCCCGCTCCGGACCTTATCCTCGGTTCTTCCCTTGTCCTCGTGTCCGGACCATACCCGTGGTCCTTCCTTGTTCCCTCGGACCTCATGGTCATTCCTGGATCCCCGCCTCTGGATCTCCGCTTCCTGCACACCTCGTTCCCTCCTCATGCATTTCCTCGGCCTAACCCGAGTCCTCCTATACCGCCCTTGCCTTCCAGGCTCCCATTGACTCACTCAACATATGTCATCGCCCCTGTCTCTGACTCACTATTGAATCCGCCTCCTTTCCTCTTTGATCTTCCTTTCCTTTCATAGAATACCCTTAGCCCTATGCTCTCACGCGCATAGCCTCAGCTTCTCTTCTCGCACAGCCTACTTCCTGTGCTTTCCTTTCTTAGTCTCTTCTCTCCGTTTCCTTCGTATTCTATGACATTCCTTCGCACAGCCCATGACCGGTGCTGTCCTCGTTCCACACAGCCCTTGACTGGTGCTGTTCTCTTTTCCCTTTCTTGACATGGTCCGTGCCCCTTACTCTATGCTATATAAACCCTAGTAGCACGTACCATGTTCCCTATTCTTGATCTCCCTGGGTTTACTCCTAGTCCCTGGACCTTCCCTTGGGCTTCCACCTAGTTCCCTGAATCTTCCCTTGTATCCTAGTCCTAGATTCGCCCTTGCAATCCTAGCCCCCCTTTGCTGATTCCGCGCTCGACCCGGTATACGATCCCCTTGGCTGGCACTACACGTGTGCAGCCTACGTCTTCGCGTACACCCTTGACGGCATCGGCCAAGGACTCCCTCGTCCTCGACCTCACCAGGGCTACGTGTGAGCTTACCCAAGCCCACACGTAACATGAACCATTCCACACATGCACCACCCATCTACCAAAGGTCCCATATATGTCCAGAATGTGACCACAATGAGCATGTTGACAAGACAGACAGATTGTGTCAGGATAAATGGCTATTGAGCCAGTTGAGCGAGTTAGTCTAGGCGAAAGGTGATGAAGGCGAGCCAAGGACATGAGAGTGACGGAATCTGCATTGGATTCATTGGAAGACAATGCTGGATGGCTGACACCCATGTTGCACTGGTTCTCTCATATCCATAGTGACAGTGACCACGGTTAGCCATGAAACATTGAAACATGGTAATTAGATGTGTTGCACTTGCGTGATTTGTATATGCATCACATGTCACTGCATGCCACTCTTTCTCAAAACCTGTCGTCAATGCAAACATCATACAAGATATTCTTGGTTCCATTCCAATAATGAGGACATCATATTTTCTCATCTTATATCGCATGAGATCCTACTTTATCTCCCTATCGTCACCTTTCTCCTTTAAGTAACAACATTATTGAAAATGTATTATCACCGTCTGAAAAGACATGCAATGCAGCCTGCCTGGAATGCAATCAGTGACGAGGATGACGCAGAAACGCTCTCTGTTACAATTTCCCCTATTCTTAGTCCTTTTACGGAAACTCCTAACTTCGGTCTACAACATCGCCCTCGGCATACTCCTTTGGATCCTCCTTGCGCTCCTCGTGTTGTACCCACTGAGTACAACCTTCTTACGTTCCTTCCGACTCGTTCCATAAGCACGCCTCATGCTCATCATGTGCTCACCTCGAGGCTTCCCTTTAGCATCGCCTTGCTGCAGCTTCCATTCCAGCATCGCCTTGCTGTGGCTTCCTTTCACAGCCTCACACCACGAGTTCCCCTCATGCTTACCTGAGTCATCCTTATTCCCACTCCGGACCTTATCCTCGGTCCTTCCCTTGTCCTCATGTCCGGACCATATCCGTGGTCCTTCCCTGTTCCCTCAGACCTCATGGTCATCCCTAGATCCCCGTCTCCAGATCTCCGCCTCATGCACGCCTCATTCCCTCCTCGTGCATTCCCTCAGCCTAACCTGAACTCTCTTATACCGTCCTTACCTTCCCGGCTCCCATTGACTCACTCAACATGAGTCATTGCCCCTGTCTCTGACTCATCATTGAGTCCACCTCCTTTTTCCCCTTTTGCTCCTTTGATCTTCCTTTCCTTTCATAGAATGCCCTTAGCCCTATGCTCCCACACGCATAGCCTTGGCTTTTCTTCTCGCACAGCCTACTTCCTGTGCTTTCCTTCTTTAATTCCTTCTCTCCGATTCCTTCGCATTCTATGACCTTCCTTTGCACAGCCCATGACTGGTGCTGTCCTCTTTCTCCTTTTTTGACATGGTCCGTGCCCCTTACCCTACGCTATATAAACCCTAGTAGCACGTACCATGTTCCCTATTCTTGATCTCCCTGGACTTCCCCTGGATCCTAGACCCTAGACCCTAGATCTACCCCTAGTCCTTGTACCCTCTGCAATCCCAGCTTCCTTTGCTGATTCCGCGCTCGATCCGGTATACGATTCCTTTGGCTGGCACTATACGTGTGCAGCCTACGTCTTCGCGTACACCATCGATGGCATCAGCCAAGGTCCCCCTTGTCCTTAACCTCACCAGGACTACATGCAAGCTTACCCAAGCCCACATGTAACACTCTCCTCTAAAGTCAATGACTGCTCCATTCTGAACAAGGCAAGCACCAGATGATGCAGAAATGCTCTCTGGCATGGTCATCCAGACAACAAAACAGGAGGAGACTATGTTCCTCTAGTTTCCTTGCCCTGGAGTATCATTCGGCGACTCAGCTACCCTGATCCCCTCACTCTACTTTGTCTGACTGAGCTCACATGTTCTATTCCAAGAAAAACAACCATGTCCTCTTCAATCAAAGACCTTCCCATCTTCACCAGCCCCAGCTACAAGCATTGGGTGTAGCAAATGGAGGCCTACCTCCATTTTACAGGTGTGTACCAGAAGATGACCCTCTCTCATCCCCAGGTCCCTTCCATCATCAATAAGCAAGACCAGTGTGTCACGATGACACTTACTTGTGCTGAGCAGGAATCCTTCGACAAAAAATGTCTCACCTGGGATGAGAACGATGACAAGGCACTTGGAGTGATCTGCCTCAAACTTGACCAACACCTTTCCAACTGCTTTGCTGACTATGGAACTGCAAAGTCCCTCTGGAATGTACTGAAAAGCGCATATGACACCCCTTCGCTCACCTCCACCTATGCAGAGTTCAAGGCCCTCATGGGTCTCTTCTTCGCTGAGGGCAGCCATCCTGCCCAGACCATTCAAAGGCCAATGCACACTTTGTGCTGTTGGAATAGCTGGAGTACTCCATTCCTGATAACATTCAGGCAATGATATTCCTCTCCAAGCTTCCACGCTATGCAGACTTCACAACCCAGTTGCTCAATACTAGGATGGTCAAGGATGGTGTAAGCCCCTCCACCAAGGCTCCCTCGGTTGACCAGATCGAGCAGATGACAGTCACAGCCTAGGAATAGCACATTTCCAAGCATAAGCCAGCCCAGTAATTGCATGCCTCCAGCTCTGGCTCCACTGCTCATAAGGTGGGACCTGTCAAGCGCAATGGGGCTGAACCCTTCTTTCAGCAACAGCAACAGCAGCAGCCAGTTGCTGGCCCTTCCAGTTCTGGCTCCATTTCCAAGCCGTTGTACAAGAAACACTGGGAGGGCAAGCACTCCCAGGGGTCAACTCAGTCTTGCCACGAGAGGCAAGCACATCAGGCGGCTGAAAAAGCTGCCACATCATCTTTTTCATTTGCATCTCTATTTGATGCACAGTCATTTTCCCCTCTCCCAATGACATCCTCTGTCTGGCTGTCTGCTACACTCCATCTGTAACACTACCTGCGTCCTCTCTCCCTCCACCACCTTGCAACTACTGCAGGCACTCCAACATACTACAGGCTGCCAGCATTTTCCCAGACACAACAAGCCATTTCTTTGGTGTGAAAACTCGAGGTCCCCATGACCTCATCCACCCTTGGACACCTTGATGAGGTTGTCTCCCAAAAGTGCCCTCATGGCACAGATGCGGAACTCTCCAGTTCCTTCTGTCCACCTTTGGGCTTCACTTCTTCCAGCCCCTTCACAGCCAATGCCCCCCTCATTGACCTCATGCACTCCCTCTCGAGGATGATGTGCAGGTCCCACTTGCCCCCACCACTTGCATCAGCAACAACAACACAGTGAGCATGAGGGACACCAATGACATTCGGGATAAGTATCTGGAGCAGTTCTTCTCAGAGGCCGCTGAAGTCTATGAGGAGTTGGTAGACACGGACACCTACAGCAATGTCTTGGATGTGCAAGGCAATGTCATCGAGGATGAGGATCCAAACACCTATAGGCTCCTTGACTCCAACAACCCAATGGAATAGCAAGTACCTTCTGTTCTCTGTCCTTCCTACACATGGATATCTGTTTCTAGCCCTGTAGATGGCAACTCATATGGGTATTCTAGCGCACAAGGACAAACAGTGAAGCATGTTGGATTGAACTTGAGTTCACCTGTATTCTCTCATGGGCAGCTTTATGTGGCACTCTCACGTTGTACTCATCCAAGGAACATCAAAATACTGTTTGGAGATGAGAATGGTACCAAGACTACAAATGTAGTATGGAATGAAGTATATAGAAATTTGGAACTTTGAACAATGTACAAACTTGGAATTGTTATCACTCATCCTACTATTAAATGTATAATGTGAAATGCATGATAGTGTTAATAACTAGGATGATTGTGCTGAAGGCACAACAGATCGGGTGAATGCCTAGTCAAAAGGTGGAGGGAGAGTGGTTGAGATTGAAAGTAGAGCGACGCTTGGATTGGTTGGGTCGTTTGGGTCGTTTGGGTCGGGTGGGTCGAGTGTTTCGCTATGGCCACCTTTTCTTCCATTTATATCCATGAAAAACCACGTGGCTCGCTTCGTCGCCCACAGCCCTCCATTCACTATACTGCCA
The DNA here is from genome assembly GCA_038088635.1 of Veloboletus limbatus. Classification (NCBI taxonomy): domain Eukaryota; kingdom Fungi; phylum Basidiomycota; class Agaricomycetes; order Boletales; family Boletaceae; genus Veloboletus; species Veloboletus limbatus. Next base: position 13,754 of record JBBPJJ010000834.1, read on the forward strand.
CTGCACAGCCACCGTCGGACGCCTTGCTCACAACAGTTCCCCTCCAGCTTTCCTTGCCTTCCACTCAACAACTTCCCTTCAAACTTGGCTTTCTGATCAGTGTGAGTTCTTATATGAGTTCATCATGATCTGATAAGGGTCTTTGCTGCTGGTATGC
>JBBPJJ010000835.1:0-12363 GCA_038088635.1 Veloboletus limbatus
TATTTATGACTCCACCAAACCTAAGTGAAATTCCCACAGTGTTTGGCAGTGCACTTTGCCCACTGCCAACTAGGTTAGTATGGAAAGGGTTTTTGAGGTCACTGTATATAACCTCAATCAGAAGGGCTGAGGATAATACAAGCCCTCTGACTTGAGTTGTGTCTCTCCTACTCAACACTACTCCTAGTATATCTCCTATTAGACCACTTTGTGCTCTGTACTTTGGATAGCAGTAAGTTTCTCTTATTGCAGTCTACCTCTTCTGTGGTCATCTCTAGTCCAGGATGACACCTCTGAGCATTCAAGATCATTCCAGGTCAGAAGAGTTATCTGAAACATACAATCTCAAACAAACCAGTGTTAGAATGCCAAAAGCAACTACTTTCATCCATCCTGCAACTAGTGCTGTGCCAGCCCGGCCTGAAGCCCCGAAGCCGGTTAAGCCGAGCCCTCTCAGGCCGGGCCAAGCCCGGCCATGAGCCCCACCCAAGCCCCTATGACGGCCTGGCCCATTGTTTTGGGAAGCCGAGGCCGGGCCAGGCCAAGCCGTCAAAGCCCCAGAAGCCCCGAATCCTCACCCAGCAAAATCCGATATCCGCTCACTCAACCCCTCACCCGTTTGAAGCTGTTCGCGCCAGTGTCAGATTGCACACTCACTCGTACACACAACCCATTCAAAGCCTGTGCACGCTTCCTGCCCATTCTGCCCATTTGCACTACATAGGACACTTGCACATGCCTGCTCATTCAACTCCATTCGACCCGTCCCCCGGTCCCCATGGACCCCACCACACAGAAAGCAGGTGCGCACACCCAATTCCGTTTGACCTGTTCCCACTACATAGTGAGTGAGCATGCAATTGCTTGCACTCGCTCACTTGCTTATTCGACCCGGGTTTAACCTATTCCCACCACACAGCGAGCAAGTACGCGAGTGTGCTTGCTCGCTCACTCACTCAACCCCCATTCGACCTGTTTCCACCACACAGCTGGAAGGGGGTAAAGTGGGTGAGCAAGTACAATTGTGCACTCGCTCGCTCGCTCGACCCCTTTCCGCCCTTGCTGGACCTGTTTCCACTACATAGTGAGCGACCACTTTCACCCCATCTGTTTGCCCCCGTTCGACACCTATACCATGGGGTGGATTTAAATGATGTCAGTGATGATTCAGACAACAGGGACCAGTGGAACAACTATTAGTATTACATTTGTACTGACAGTGTAATGTATGGGTATGATTAATGATGTTACACTTAACGGGCCGGGGCTTCAGCCTAAGCCCCGGCTTCTGAGCCAGGCCGGGCCCTGATTGAGGGCTTTTAGGGCCTGAGGCCTGGCTTGCAATTTGTCCAGGCCCGAGCCCCCCTAAGCCAGGCCCGAGCCGGGGCTTTCAGGCCAAGCCGGGCCGGCACAGCACTACCTGCAACCATGTTGTCTGATTCTTTGATGATTCCTTGTAATCAGCCAATCTCTTCAAAATGACCCAACATTGGAAACCACTGTATAAAATACAAAGTGGTGTCAAGCTGAAACAAGAAGGAATGCAACAGAATGGAGTTACAGTAGGGGTTTGAACTGTATCAAAGAATGGAGTAACAGAGTTGGAGTGTGAAGTTGGACTTAGGATTTTACAGGATATGACAGACAGGTAATGGTGACAATTTCGCTTACTTGAGCCATACCTTATCTTGTACCATAGTTCCTTAGTTCCACTCAGTGACTTACTGAGTATTCTATAACTGTTGACCTTGATGTGCCTCTGAGCAGTTAAGAATCCAGCATTAAATTTTGAAGAAAACATGTAAAGGGAAATACAGCCTTAGCTGGGCTGACTGTAATACTGATTCCATGCTTTGGTTACTTGATGCCCTCACAGTTTCTCCATTTAGTATATTTCCTATTTTGGTGTACGCAGACCGCCCTGCTCAGAGAGGTTCTCTTGCCAGTGCTACCGGACCAAGTAATCATTTCAAGATACCATTTTTTTCAACAGTCGGTGTCCCTCAAGGCACCCGTGCGTTTTCAACGGCTCACGATGTCACGCAATCGTCGACGTTGGGAGGAACCTACGTTGTCCAACCGGGAGCCGGGGGACAGTGGCCGCGCTCATCATGATGATCACAGCTGGAGACATTACACACCGTCCACTGATGGTTTACCGAGGAGGACCTTCAACTATTGGCGGGAGGAAACCTTGGAGCCAACTTCCTATTACCCCCGGCGCTCATACGGATTGGAGGGTACCGATGACCAGTGGCGCGATGACAACCGTCCACGACAGTCTTCATATCCTAGACGACGGCGTGATTTTGGACCTGGCCGCGATGGGGACCATCCGGAATTACGAAGGGACAGGAGCCCATCTTACCGAAACTCTCCGCACCACCGCTACTCGACGTATGCCCCAGCGCCTGGGCCATACATCCCTCGCCCTGCGTTTCGTGCAAGAAGTCCTATAGAGTCTCAGGCACCCATTCCGAAACACGCTCTACCATCGCCAGCACCAAAGAAGTCTTCTGAGCCGCTCAAACCCACTCCAGGTTACCTTGCTCTTTCAGTTGAACCCTCAGAAATTTTGCAGGACTCAGGCAGAACCCGCAAACTCCTTGTTCTTGATCTCAATGGCACCCTTCTCATCCGATCTGCTCGATCTCGGGCTCCCTCGGGGCCGCAATTGCGCCCAGTACAACCGCGTCCATACATGCAGTCTTTCCGACAGTACCTCTTTTGTACAGACACCAAAACATGGCTGGACACAATGGTATGGTCGTCTGCACAGCCCCACAGTGTGGATGATATGGTAGAGAAAGTGTTCGGGGCCACAAAAGACGAACTTAAAGCGGTATGGAGTCGCAAGAGTCTGGGACTCTCGGAGGCGGAGTACCGTGAGTATTCATACTCCTCTTCACTATACCTGATACCGTCTTTGTTCGACCATCACCACTCTGGTCGATGGAATCGGCTTTCGTTCACCTGGCCTGACCGGCGTTTGCACACTAGATCGGAAGACAGTCACTATGAAAGACCTCACGAAGCCTTGGAACTTGCTCGCATCAGCCTCTGGCCATGGGAAGATCAAAGGACATTCTGCGGTCCCATCACAATCTCAAAGTATTCACTCGGCGTTCACAACGCTGCTACTCGATGACTCTCCTCACAAGGCACTACTCCAACCGTATAATCACGTATGCATACCCGAGTACGACAGTACGAGGAGACAGCGTGATCTGCGAACTTTTCTGGCTACGAAGAAGCCCAAGGAGGGAAAGCAAAGTAAGAGTGAAAGGCGGAAGAATCAGGTCGATACAGCTACCCATTCCGTCGATCACACGGTTCCGGGGTCGTCCAAAAGAGGTGGCCTGACCGACTTGACAGAGGGCGAAACGTACGAAGCCACTTTATTAGCAGTCATCGGAATCCTCGAGGCCGTCAAGTTGCAGAGCAATGTTGCGGGGTGGATCCGCAAAGGTGGGTTGTGGGCTACACAGGAGAGGCAGGAGGAGGTTGGCGCATTGGGTGTCAAGCTGCATGGCATCGTTCATACTGAGGATGGCAAGACGGTCGCAAGCGCGGTCGTAGGAACTGGTAACGATGCAAGCAGTACTTCTGACCCCGCTGTAACGCCGGAGCAAGCTCATCTCCACAAGAAGATGTGGTTTGATGACTCGTCGGTAGTAAATTATTGGATTGCGCGGGGCCGGAGAGCTTTGATGAAACTGGGTATCCCGGCCACACATGGAGTAACGGGATAGTTACCGATTAGATCGTATTTATGTACCCAGCTTCTCTTAGGCAGGACAAAGGTTGAGTCGTGTACTACCAATTCACTGATGCAAGCTCAACTGAACAACTACTTAGTAGCCTTTTTTCTACTCAGTCGAACCGAGATTCATTGATCCCGATTCGCTTAGTCGCTGGCACTGGCTCGTCACCTCGAGATCGTTCGATATTCAGTTAATCACTGATTACTACCATAGGTCTTCTGTGAGTGTTTTCATGTTAATGGATATCCGTGCCATCTCAAGTTACTATTCGTTTGACCAGATCTTCTTAGTCCGGCGTAGTGTTATGACACTCGAAAGTTCACGACTCGCGTGCGGTAGAATAACTACTCAGGTACTTTTTTGACCTAGTTTTCTTCTTCCAAGTTCAGGCTTTCGGCCCTACTGAGTGAATGAGCGACGGTTAGATTCAGCTCAGTCTACGGAACCCGATATAAGTGTTCAGAAGTAATTTTTGTCGACGCGTTGATCGATTACCATGATACGGTACTAACACCCGAGAATTTGGTCATACTACCAGTCTCATCTAAACTTCGGCATAGTAGGAAGTTACTACGTGCGATTCTACGTTACTACTAATGGAATAGGGGAGCTTTAAATTCTGACCAACGACAATGTCAAGCCTGTCGTAGCACTTGCGATGCGACAGGATGCTCAAGATCCCACATCCGACCTACGAACAGGCATTTGTACTTGGTTTCTGGTGCATGACCGGCGTTGCACTCGCGTGGGTCTTCGCTGTGCTTGGGATGCTATCGGCGTTACCCCCCGCGACTGCGCAGAGTCTTGCTGATGCCCAAGTCTCTGTCGTTAGTCAACGACTTGCAGAGGCGGCCAGTCACAGGTTAGTTTTCTCTCTCTTATACAGGGTACCGTCTCCATGATCACGTTCTCATAGCTGGGAATATGGAACGCGTTCCCAAGTTATCTTGGAGTACAACGCTTCGAGTTATTCTGTCCTTTCCCCTTCCGAGGTTCCTCCCCCCCAACAGATACCCTCTAGCTTGAAAGACGCCCTGAGTGACGTATTTTACATTGCACGTACGATCGTTTCCAACCGGTCTATTTCGAACGGAAATATCACCGGACCGCAACCCCTCATTCAAGACTCGAGTGCGGGGGATCCGGCTAGCATTGGTGTTGCTGTTCTCCTCGCCAACTGGACCGGGCAGAGTGCGTCGGACGGACTCGACTACTCCGGCGCCGCGCGAGATCAGCTTGAGTTCCTGTTTCAGAAAGCACCCAAGACCCAAGACGGTGCAATCTCTCACCGCATGGATCAGCTACAACTATGGTAAGTCGGATACGTTTGTGTTGATGACCAGACGTGTCACCGTTTGTTGCAACCATAGGAGTGACTTTGTGTACATGGTCCCACCCTTTCTGGCGTACTATGGGGTAATTACCCAGAATCTTTCGCTCTTGCAAGAAGCATATACGCAAATCAGGCTTTATCGCAAGTACCTAGTTGATACGAACGCTAATCACCTATGGAAACACGTACAACTCGGTTCGTACGGGACAGACAACGGGCATTGGTCCACTGGTGACCCTCCTTGCTCTATCGTGCTGGGTATACACTCAGATCAACCTGTTAGGAAACGCATGGGCGGCGGCGGGGATGATTCGAGTCCTCGGAACGGTTCAAAAATCACAGTACGCAGAATCGCTCATACGACAACAGAATGATCTCGCCTATTGGGTCCAAGAGATCCATCATGGGATGTATCGTCATCTAGTGTGTCCACTCTCTGCGCGCCAGGGTTTGATTCATTCGACCCGCTGACCGCTTTCACTCAAGGATTCCGGTGGACTATTCCATAATTACGCGGACGATCCCACAACTTTCTTGGATGCGTCGTCTACAGCCCTTCTCGCAAGTACTGTCTATCGCTTATCCCTTTTATGGGGAATCCATACGTACCTCCCGATGGCTGAGCTCTCTAGGATGCATCTGTCGGCTCCAGCCAATAATGCCTCTGGATTACTTCACTTTACAGACAACGGTTGGCTGACGCCTGTCGTTAATCCCTACTCATACGTTGATCAGGGCCAGGATAGCCCGGAGAGCGAAGCGTTTGTTATCTCCATGCAAGCTGCTTGGCGGGACTGGGTCGCAGACGGCGCCAAGGGTGCCAACGCCTGTCCGCGTAGTACAGACCTCAACGCGTACGCCTTGTTGGTCTCGTTCATCGTGTACACCGTCGTACTGTGACGTAGCGGGAATCCGAACATGAGTTCTTTAACTATCGCCCAGGGATTTGGTGTTCAGAGGCGATGGTCTTTTGGATGTACAGTACCAGTCCCCGACTCCCCCTAGTCACGCCACATCGACTCCAATGCCAGGAGTTTCGTGTCGTCTATCTACCGCTCAGCAATTCCGATAACTCGTACCGTGTAAAACCTTGTGATATATGTGTCAGGAGTGTTCGTGTCATTGCAGTGCCTAGAAACCGAGAATTTGCTTGCTACTTATACCCTGTTCGAAGGTCGTAAACGCTCGTGCCGTCGATAGGCTGGTTCCGGTTTAGTTCCACCCGTCGCTTGTAAAAGATACTATTTCGGCTATACCTCGTTGCTTCAAGTTGTATGTACTTGTTCAGGCGTACTTGGAAGCCAAGGCCCACACGGTCTCCAACGCATCCCCTGTCTTCTCCCCGCTACTACTTTCCAGGTTCCCACTCTGGTCATCCCACTGTTCCCCGATCGAGATCATCAGGTTCTTGACAACAGTTGCGTTATAGGACGTCCCGTTTTGCTTGCTACCCGTCAGGTACGCGACGAACGCCTCCCACCGAGACGCATAGTAGCTGCCCACGAGACCGCCCCACTGTTTTGATGCATAATCGTTGATCTCCCCTGTCGGTCCCCAGAGCGTGATCTGGTTCCGGGCGGCGTACGCGAGATAGGCTGCGTACGTCGTATTGCCATGTGACCAGCTACGCGCGGCGTCGAGCCAGTTGGAAAGGCGAAAATGTGTATTCGTCAGTAAGAGGGCGTCAAGGTCGCCAATGAGCTCCAGGAGGGGTTTTCCGGCTGCCGCCACCGCAGACGCATCCGTGTCTGATACATTGAAGACGGTGACGAGGGACTCGTAGAGGTCGATGAACCTGTTGACAAGGAGTTGACGGGTGACGTCCACGAGGTCGTATTGGAACTCTGGATTCGTGGAGAGCGCCTGGGATGCGTGACTGGCATTGATCAGCATCTGCAGGGCAGGGACAATGGTGGCGTTCGTGTCGTAAACCAAGAGGGTAGGATGATGCCCGGTGAGGTTTACCAGCCCGGTCAATGCAGGCGCAAGTTCGAGGATGCTCTTGACGGTCGCTTGGGTTGATGGGTCTTGGTTGTTGTATACTGTCGAGCCAAGTAGTTGCCAAGCATCCACTGCGGCTGATGGGAGATTAACAACATTGTACCGCTTCGAGACCCATGAAGACACATAGGACGTTCGGTTGATGGGTGTCGGTGACCAAGCCTGGTCGAGAAGGACGTCGTACACGATCTCGTTTCCTTCCAAACCTTCCGGCGTCAAGCCCATACCAACCATGGAATTCCCAGCTGAAGCGAGCGCATTCAGCGGTGCCACCGTGAGGTTGACGAAATTGCCTTCGAAACCCATGTTCCCTCCATAGTCGTGGAGTTCGCACCAGATCCATTGCTTCCCGAAATACGCATCCAGCCTCTGCCACTGAGGCTGCGCCTCGCTGTAAAGGTCCAGGATGATCATACTGTCGTTTCCTGGTACACCTCCGAGATACGCCTGAACGCGCTCTGTGGTCCAAAACGTCTCGGAACTGAAGAACATCCAACCTTGCATCATCCAGATCGCTTCAGGGTCGGCGGCGCGCAAACTTGCAAACGTATTCGATGCGATTGTCTCTAGGTACGAAGTGTTGCCGCTGTAAGGGTTGTTCTCGTTGTATTGATCGAGCGTATATATATGTGACACATTGCCATAAGCAGCCGTCTGTTTGTCGATGAACGACTTTTGGAGGGTAAGGAAGAGAGGGTCGAACGGTTCGAGGAAGGAGACGTTGGTATACGCACTTGGGAAGCCGCTCCATTGGCCCCCAGTAACGATAGATGCGTTAGGATACACAGTAGAAAGTGTACGTGGGACAAATCCGGTAAAGGACGGCATGACGGGGGTCATCCCAAGCTCGACTATACGTGGGATGAGCTGTTTCTGAAGGTCAAATTGATCGTTGATCCATTGCATAGGCAGCTCGCCACCCCAGCTACCCTGGATATTACCGAAGCGGTTCCACGCCTGGAAAGGTGGGCCGGACAAAAAGTCGAGGATATCCGATTCGTTCAAACCTGCTTCGCGGAATACTTGAATGAGAACGTGTTCGTAACCAACCCATCCGAGTGGGAGATTAACGCCACGGAGCGCCATCCAGTCAAGGAGAAGCTCCCAGTCGTCAAAGGAGTAGAACGCGGTGGTGTAACTGAACGTGACCGTGTTGAAGAAGTAGCGATATTTTACGATGGAACTGTGCGTCACGGGGGTCCCGATGGCTGGCAACTCGCTTGGAAGATCACTGAGCCTAGAACCGGTCCACCAGATATCGACACCACCGTATTCGGTGAGGTACCTGTTTGTCGCAGTCGTTCAGCGCCAGTGGAAGAAGAGAGGGTAGGAAAACCTACGTGTATAAACCGCGCGCGCATGCGCTGAGCGATGTGCACTGGATATTGATCTGAGCATTTCCTTCGCTAAGCGAGTCTGCGTCGCTCAAAGTAAACGTATCAAGGAGGCTGCCGTTCGGCGTCAAGCTAAAGTTGAAGGACTGGCTATGCGCTGGGATGCGTCTTTGGATCAGCGAATAGAGGCCGTCCACGCCTGGTTGGGTTGCCACGGGCATCGAGGCGCACGCTGCAGCTCCCGTGGCGATGAAGACCACGAACTTGGCACCATTGAGGACTCTCATTTCCCCGAGCAGACGGCGAACCTTGGAGGGTGGAAGATGTCAGATTGCTCTGGGGGGATCTCGATGTCTAACCTCAGGCAGACGAGAAAACCGAAAGGAAAAGTATCAGTGAAGCTTGAACGACTTTGATCCATGGATCATCAAAGCCTGTGCCAGTGATAGCCGATTTTGCCGGAATCACCATCTTGACACGGCGCCCGCACTCTCGCCAACCTCGGCCTGCCGTGGATTGCGGCCCTGCTGGCTAGATAAATTGGCAGCGGAACGGTAAGATCGACGCATCGGAGGTACTAGTAGACACTGCTTATGCCAGCAACTACATCGGTCGGTAGAATAGGGTCCTTATGATCATCTACAGACAAAGCCGACACTATCTTCAACGGACCTACACTTATCATTAGGTTATTAGCAGGCGCCACAGTAGGAGCCTCGAGCCATATCAAAATTGCTGGACCGAGCGCTTGGCGATGAATCAACCGACCATGCGATACCGAAGCACAATGCGTCGGCCGCGAAACAAGCGATGCGACTCGTCGGGGACGACGACCGCCTCCAGCTCGCCAGAGAGCGTCTTGACGAGCGGAACCGCCGGTGAGTTCGGAAGCGGGTTCAGTGTCAACGACGTGTCCTCGCCGGGCGTGGCCTTGTCCTTGTTCATTTCGGAACCGGATGCAGACGATAGGCCAGCGGTAGTTGCCAGAGGCCGGAGTTGCGCAATCAACTCGAGTGAGGACGTAAACCGCATGATAACCCCGCCCTCGTCGATTGCGAATGCCTCCCCTGCGCTATAGCCACCGTCAATTCACAACAACTTTACAGATCAAACGTATATCTTGCCTAATCTTTGCACGCAGCATACGCTCTAGTTCCAAAACGATGCCCGACACCTCCTTGCGCATTGCCTCCAGGTCTGCCGGATGATTACCGCCATGGCTATTTCTTTTGCTGTCACCCCTCTGACCAGTGACAATCGAATACTCGCCCACGAAAACAAAAATCATCGGGGACTTGTTAGGTTTCAATGACTCGGCCTTGTCCTGACTGCCCCCTTCACTGCCGTGCAGCTTCGCGCGGAAGTACATAATTTGGCCCTCCACGAACCCTTTTAGCTGTGTATCAAACGACGACAACAGTGCTCCCTGGTTCTGGTACGCCGGAAAGCGGGGGATAGCTTCAGGTTGCCGTGACACATCCTGGGCCTCAAGCAGTGCGTCTCGCCTCCGGTGAGCCTCCCGTCGACTTCTGGCGCGACATCTGACACATGTCTTCCACCGGTAGACTCTCGGAAGCGGAATTCGACCCTGACAGCCCCTCATAGAGCAGGGTCTGGAGGTCCTGGGGGTCAAGGTCGTGTCAGCTTCACGCATCCCTGGGCTGAGAGAGCGCCATCGACGGTAGGAGAGGTCTGGAGTATTGAATATTCGGTCAATGAGATGAGTGTAACGTCAGGGCTTTCCGGCTTACCAAGACCCATCATGCCTCTCTGTATGTTCTTGAACCGCATTCTCTGGTACATTCTTCGAGCTCTCCGACACGGGTCACACGTCTTCCATCGGTAATCCTTTGGAAGAGCGATATTGCATCTCTTGTTTCCGCATTTTCGAAGTAAGCTACTTGGAGGGAGCCGAGTAACGAGCAATGGAATATGGATCCTGAGGCCCGTGGTATCCCCATCTGGCTTGGAAAGTGTATGATTAGGCTCAGAAGTGCTTCCTGTCTCAGACTCCGAGGAAGAGAGGTCGGTGAGATCGCTGTCCCAGGCTGGTATTGAGCTGACGCCATGGCCTCCTGTCAATTCGTTTCTGTTGCTCTTGCTAGGAGAGGACGATAGTGAGGATAGGTCGCTGTCCCCATCCTCGTCCGACATTTTATCGGGTATGGCCATGACTTCCGTTTCTTCCATGTCCATCGTCAGCGAACTAGTACTGGGGCACCGCGAAGGGTCGAGGGCGTCCATGGAGAACAATTTGCGCCGTTTCCGATCATCGATGCTGCACCTTACGCACCGTTCCATGCGTGTTTGTGCCGGCAACACCTCGTTGCATCCTGGCACCCGGCAGTGCCGCTTCATAATGTTTGTTAGCCAAGCTGCACGCTACTCCGAATGACAACGTCACTGACTGGTGGGTTCTTGTCCACGAGCGCGGCGAGGTCTTGCAGAGGAGAGATAGCCTGTAAACCGTCTTTGAATAGTTCACGCAGCGTGGTCGGCTGGGTCAACTTGGTTTGAAATTTTGACGATGATGCGCACACAGCATCTCCAGCATCCTAATAGGAATGAATGTCATATCTGGGACTTCCGTCTTTCATCAAGGGAATAAGGAAGCCAACCTCCGGATACACGAGGTTCAGATCGGCATCCTCATCCTGCATGGTGCTGGATTCCTCCCTCCTTGACTCTAAGGTGGTGGGAGGACATTGTACTGCAACGGGCATGTCCTCGGGGCAAGTTTGAGCATAAAAACAGCGCACAAAAAAAAAAGTCACTGACGCACGTACATCTGGATACATCAGATCGACATCCATGCCTCCCGTCGTGGCCATGGCGACGCCATGGACAGGTTTTCGCAGCAACGGCTGAACAGTGAGTTTTTTTTTTTTTCCCTAGATATGATCGTGGCCTACAATGGCGACTCACTGTACGGACGACATCGAGTGACTCTCGTGGGCGGTGCCACGGACGTTCCGTCGCACGGCGCGGTACGCGCTCCGGTGGTGCAGACAGCGGAGGCGGCGCAACGCACTGGGGGTATGTGAATGCGACGGTCAAGGCGGCGACGGCGCGCTTCGTCTTTGATATAGGCATTACCACAGGGTAGGGATTTGCTCGGCTTATGGGGTGAGCCCGGGTGTTTGCTTCGACGGTGGTTGCATGTTGGGCTTGGCAGTGCGAGCAAAGGGTGTAGGCGGTTTGCCAGCAAGATCGGATTCCGCCGGCCCCGAGCGTGCTGCGACAGGCGGAGCAGACGACGGCCGGGGGTTGGCAATGATTTGCCTGCCCATCGTCATTTGTGCGCCGCGCGATTCGATGGCGAAACGCGTTTCCAACCGCGTCCTGAGGTTGCGAGCACGGACCGCAGATGTTCCACACATTTCCCGGCTCCGTTGCACGACCACATCGAGTGCAATTGCCAGCGGGAATGTTGAGAGGGAAGGAGATGCCCCGAGACGACGGTGGAACGCTTGGGCCCGCGTCCATCCTGAACGAGGCCCGGTTGAGCGCAATAAAACAAGAGACGTGAGCTTGTTGTAGGCTTACGCTAAGGTAATATTATATTCCGGTAGTACGGGTAGCCATCAAGCTCCCTCCCTCTTCGACTTGTCGTAGCACTCCAGCGTCACACTCGCAAGAAATCCGGGTATGCACTGCTCCTCCTCCACCCAGTAGCGCATCAACTGCGGTAGATCTTGCGGTCCTCCTTCGCCCTGAGCGACTAGTTGCATTCGCGCACCGTCTCCATCCGGGCTCATTTTATTCAAAGGTTGGAAGACAAACGACGCGGAGAGGTCGTACATCGACGTCACCCTCACTTGTCCGTTGGGGTAAAATGCTAGCTTGAGTCCTAGAATCGATGCGATGGCTTCTCGAAACTCGGCACTTTTGGCCGCGAAGACCTAGGAGATGGCACGTTTGAACGACCAGG
>JBBPJJ010000836.1:0-13892 GCA_038088635.1 Veloboletus limbatus
AAAGAACATCGCAGAATGCGATGGAAGCGGAAAGAGCTCTGTTGAAGAGTAAAGAATAATGAGTAAGTATGACTCATGTAGTGAGTCAGTCATAGAAGTCCGAAGAATCGGACAGAAGGAAAGTAAATGTAAGCTTGATGACGAATGAAAGGTGAAACCGTAGTTTACCGTGAAGAAGTCATCAAGAAGAAAAAGAGAGATGAAGTTAAAGCGAGAATTGTACAAAAGCGGAAGAATTGTAACAGCTACCTGGGGAACCAGTGATGTTGGCATAGGCCACCTCATCCCAAACATCATCAATGTATGAGGCTTCCATCGCATTGAGAGGAGGAATAGGAGAAACTGTGTGATGGCGACGAGGTGGTTGAGAATGAGGTGGTTGAGACGAGGGGTTTGTTGGTTGCCAGGGACAAGGGTGAGAGGATCGAGATGAGGAAGTCATGGCCTGTTGGGTCACAGAGGAACCTGAGGAGGACAAGGAGGATTGTGCATGACAAGGAGGACAAGGGCAAGGGTGACTTGGGCAGCAGGTCTGTGCATGTCCAGGAGCCTACTGCAAGCAGAGTGGACACTGATAGTATGGGCAGTGAATGCATTGGTGGCCAAGTTGATGGCACTCGAAGCAAGCTTTGGAGTACCAGGGATGACTGGGGGGTAGGATAAGTTGGCCTCTATGGCCTGCCAGCCAAGCATCAGTCTGTTCAAGAGATTGCTCAATAGCAGGATCAAGTGGGAAGGATGAAGCACTGGGAGTGGACCCTGCACGGGGGTGGTTGTTCATCCTGGATGAGGGCAAGTTCTCATGTATATCTCTTCACATTGGCAAGGAATTTGCCGAAGCATAATTGATAGCCAATGATGATGAGGGCCCCATGAAGATGGTCATGTACTTAATGCAGTACACTGATCATTAGTCCCACAGTGGCATCAGGTTGGACAGTTCAGACGGATTGTTGCATATGATGAGGTCGATACACTTAGTCTTGATCATAGCTTTGTATAGAGCGAGGAGGGGGGAGCCGAACTCCAAGTAATTGGTGGCTGGGATGGCCAAGTGGGAGTTGGTGATTCAATTCAGCAGCTGTTGCACATATATGTCATCGGGGAAATCTGCTCGGAGGCATTGAGACATGGCAGGGAGCTCTACAGAGAGAACAGGCGGGTGTAAATCATGAGAAGGAAGGTTAGAAAAAGAAGTGGGCATATCCAATTTGTGTCTCGCCACCCTCCAAGCATCATTGGGGTTCTCTCCCCACCCTGCTTGCGCTTTGACCGACGCTGCATCATTGGTTGGGTCTTGATCTACTTGGAGTTGGAGGTGAATTGATTCAATGAGTTGTTCCTCATCAGCAGTGACAAATGAGGTCAAAGGTGAGGATTGGTTGTTCATGGTCTTGGGGACTGGGGACTGGGGAGAGAGAGCAGACATGGTAAGTCATGCCCATGGTAGGTGTAAGAGGGAAAGGAAGAATGGCAGAGGATCAAAGGTGGTGATACTTTTTATAGTCATCTAGGAGTGCTGCGGAATGTTTTAAGTTCTGCTCGGGAACCCATGAATCTTATTCAGCTGAGTAGCCCTTCCATTGGATCAGGGAGGAATGGTTTGTTGTGGAACCCTAATGGCATCGGATCTGTTCAACTTCATATTCTTCCTTGCCTTCTACAAGGTCTGGTGGAGGCTGTTGGAAGTTCTTACCGTGGGTTTTATTCTCACAATACAGGAATAGGAGGGAGGCGTGAAAGACAGGGTGAATCTTCCAAGTGGCAGGAAGGCGGAGATGGTATGTGATCAGGGACAGTACCTTCATGACAATAAAGGGACCTTTGTGCGATACCAAAAACTTAGGGTTTGCAACGAGGCGTTTTAGGTTCCATGCTTCTAACCATATCTGGTCACTGATCTTGAAAGGCATAAACTGATGTCTGGATCTGGAAGCCATGGTTTGTCTGGCAAGTTCGTGGGCCACTAAGGCTTTGTCTTGTGCTGCAGTAAGATCTGAGAGGCGTTGGTTGACAGTGGGGAGGTCCGAGGATAGGAGAACTGAGGGTAGGGCTGTTTGACAACACACAAATGCAGAAGCTATTCAGTGGCTACTCACATTGGTGATGTTGGAGCGGTTGTGACTTGAGCAGATGATGATGATTGTTGTTCAAGAGTGTTATTAGAACTCAGATGTTGAGTCTGAAGTTTATATACATGTGTGTGATTATATAATCTATGTTAGATAATACACTATGAAGTAATAAGAAATAGGAGCTAGGCAGCTATAAGATAGCGCGTTCAACACTCCCTCTCGCTCAAAGCATGGTAGATTGCAGAGCGGAATGGCAACTATGAAGGGGACAAAATGATCCTGAGATTTGTGCAGAATTCCTTGAATTTGATACACCCCAGATTTTTGGTGAACATGTCAGTAGGATTGCTAATGCCATCAATGAAAAATAACTCGATGTGGCCATCCTGAATTCAGTCATGAATTGCATGCCAATGAATGTCGATGGGCTTACTGCAGGGTTCGGTGATTGGGTTGGATGCCATAAAGATGGATCCTTGGTTATCACTGCAAATTGGAATTATCCCGGTTTGCATAGAAGTTGTCTAACCCAAAATGCTTGTCGCCCACAATCTGATAATGACATATACTTAGCTTCTATGGAAGAATGTGCCACAGTAGGTTGCAGGCGAAAGTGCCAGCTGAAAGTACATCCGGCTAGTTTAAGAAACCAGCCAGTTTGGGACTTGCATGTATTCAGGTCGGATGCCCAATCTGCATCGGTATAGGTGATAATGCCTTCATTTTTGGTACCAACAAAACATAAGACTGCTTTAGGCATGCCCAAGAGATAGTGACAAATATACAGTGCTTTTGATAAATGTTCCTCAGTTGGGTTAGCCAAATGATGTGCCATTGTGGTGACGGCATAGGCAATATCAGGTCAGGTTCTGATCATAATGTAAATCAAGGAACCGATGACAGTTTGAAACTTCTGACAAAGTTTGGGATCGACGGGCACATCGTTTTTGAGTGGATAATATCCCTGAGGTAGAGGAGTCTGCATTGCCTTAGAGTTTTGCAAATCAAATCGCTCAATAATCTTTTGCAAATAATCTTTTTGATCAATGAAGATCTTATGATCAGAGTGTTTGATGTTCATGTGCAAGAATTCCTTAGCTTCGCTAAGATCTCGACATTCCAATTTGTGCATGAAGTGTGCTTTAACCTCATCAACGATTGCCTTTGAGGGACCGCAGAAAATGGCATCATCTACATTGATAATGGCTACGACCGTAAAGAAGCCCTTTTTCTTATAGAGAAAGATGCTGGGATTGGATTTGATCCTTTCAAAGCTGAGTTCTTTCATGGACTCATTGAGGGCTTTCCACCAGGTGAGACCAGCCTGCTTTAATCCGTAGAGGGCCTTTTTGAGGTGCAGTACTTTAGTTTCAGCACCAGGGATTTTAAATCCTTCGGGTTGTTCCATGTAGATCTCTTCGTCAAGTATGCCATATACATATGCAGCATGAACATCGACAGCTTCCATGTGCCAGTTTTCAAGTGCTGCTAGTGCAAGCATTAAGTGCACTGTTTCATAGAACACAATAGGAGAAAAGATTTGGTCAAAGTCTAAACCTTTGACCTGTGAGAAACCTTTCGCGACAAGGCACACGCATTTTCTACCATCAGGTTTGATGTTACGATTTCTTCTTCTCTTTCTCTATTATCTACCTTCTCTTTCTCCTTTTCCCGACTTTCCTCAATGACTCCTTTACAGTAACCTACGGGTTCACCTTTCACTTGTCATCAGGATTACATACATTTCCTTCTCTCCATTTCTTTGGCCTTCTGCCAACAACTCACCTGACTGAGCCCTACATAGCCTCGATAATCTCCACCCTTCAACAGGGTTCTTTCCATTTCTATCGCATTCCATACTATTCTCTATCTCTATCCTTGTTAGCTTTTTCCTTTCTAAACCTTGGTCCATGCTTGCTTCTCGCGGATATATAAACCCCATTAGCATGACCTGTATTCCTTAACTTTGAGCTCTGCAATTCCACCCATAGTCTCGCTCCTTGTCTGGTCACCTTTCCAACTCCTCGTCCCAATCATCCTAGTCAGCAAAGGAGTCTTCTTGACCCCTTTTCTCATCACAGTTCCAAAGTTTCTACACAAAGACTTCAATCCAGTCAATGCCTAAGATCCCTTGTGGCTACGTGCGAACCCACCAGGTCCACACGTAACATTTGACATCAAATACCCAACAGTTTGTGATGACTTTACGATCTTTAGGATGATCAACCAGTTCAAAAACATCTTGTTTATTTAGGACCTCGAGTTGCTTGTAACAAGCATTTTTCCATTCTTATTGCTGCGCGGATGGTAGTTTATGGATATCCTTGAAAGTCCAATTGTGTATAGGCTTTGAATGATCTGCAGAATCAAGCCGTATCACCTTCCCCAAGAGGTAAGAAGTGAGTGCTCCTCCCCCTTCCCTGTGATGCACTCAACCTCCACTTCAGAGAGATCATCAGATTCGTGCGGGAGAGGAATGTCAGGAGGGTGCTCAGCAGGGAATGTCCTGGGAACTTTTTGTTGAGGAGGTGCACCAGCATGGTCCATGTCGTGCCAAGTGTGCTCTGCATCTTTTTCCTGATCAACAGGATGACGATCATCCCCATAAATGTTTCCTGGGCAGTGTGGTAAAAGCTGTTTGCACGTAGAGCAGTAAGGAGCAGGAGGAACAGCAGGGGGTGCAGGTGCAAGGCAGCGCTCAGGGGCTTTGCCTTTTTGGGGCCAATGAGGTGGTGAAGGTGGTGGTGTAACAGCTGATGGAGTACACAGTGGAGGCGCATGGAATGGTTTGGGAGGATCCAGATGAGGTAGGAAGTCATCAAAGTCATCCGGTATATCAAGGAGTGGAATCTTGACCTGCTGCTTGGGGATGGCTTGTGTCTGTGGACATGGAGGTTTCATACATAAAGGAAATAGCTGCTCATTAAAAAGTGCTTGGGCAGAAGTAAAAAGTGTATTGTGAGGACAGCGCATAAACAGATAATTCCATTTGTTTCCAGGTGCAACACCTAGATACACCATTGGTTCTGATTTAGGGGCCAGCTTATTGGTGCAAATGTCCAAAGGGACATGTGCATATGCTTTGCAACCAAAGATGCAAAGATGGCTGATATCAGGAACCTTCCCATTGAGTATCTCAAATGGAATATGCCAGTTATGTCTGTGCAATGGTGTCCTATTGTATATGTGGACGGCATGACTCCAACTAAATTCCCACCAAGAATCAGGTGTGCAACTATCAAGGTGCATAGACTCTGATTTGTCCATAATGGTGCACATAAAGCACTGTGTGCGACCATTTTGTTGGGGAATCTGAGGGGCACTTTGGAATATGCATATCCCCTGAGAGGCAAGCAGCTCATCAAAAGCTTTCAACTTGTACTCTCCTCCTGCATCGGACATTCAACCTTTAACGACAGCATTGAATTGGGTAGACACCATCACTAAGAAACATTTGGTTGCCTGTAAGGCATTATCTTTGGTGCACAATAATGCGCTCCACCCATATGATGTATAATCATCAAAAAAGGTAATGATATACTTATATTTATGATGTGATGTGATGGGGAAGGACTTGAGATCTGAATGGATCAGCTCGAATGGCACTTTGGCTCTCCTGAGATCCGGAGGAAAGGTGCGAGCAGGGGTTTTACCCTCTGCACAACCTTTACAGGTTTTGTCTTCCTTGGGAATCTCAAGCAAAGAAGGAAAATTGCATGTATATTTCGCAGCATGTTTCAAAACATCTTTGGAGGGATGTCCCATCTGCTTTTGCATTGTCTCAAAGTCAGGTGTCGCCTGTGAATTGTGGTGAGTGGATATGTTCTCAAGGGTATACATATTACATATTGTGGCCCATGCAGCCTGGTTTGAAGGACGCAAGTATAGTGTCATCACTGAAGAGCATATCTATGCTCTTTGTGTTTCCTTTAACCTCGGTGCCAGCATTGAGCATTTGTCCCATAGAGACTAATCAAATACCTGGGTTGGGAATATGTCCCACATCAAATAAGGTCAGGTTGCGCAATTTATCTTGCCCATCTTTCCACTGTATTTTACAGTTGTCTGTCCTGATGACGTATATCTGACCAAAGGCAGTAGAGACGGGAATTTTATTCTTTCCAAGAGATGTGTAATTGCTGAAGTCGGAACGTTCAGGCGTAAAGTGCATAGCTGCACCGGAGTTGAGGATCCAAAGTTTTCTCTCACATAAATCACACTTGGTATCTGAGCCATGCGCACAAATAATGTCCATGTCATTTGGTACACTATTAGCTACCTCTACACTACTCGACACTGTATAGGAAGTGGAGTATGAGGGGTGTGCTGCAGTGATCATAGGGTGAGATACTAACCTGGCTTCCATGAACTTGTTGACTTCAGACCTGTAGATGTCTATGAGATTTTCTTCATCCCAACTGCTACTAACGTGGCTGACCCAGCGACGTGAGCGTTTGAAAGGACGTTCGGGTTTGTCCAAGTCTTCTTCAGTGAATGGGCAGTTATACTTCACTGGGCTGAGAGGAGAAGAGGGAGGTGGAGGCACAACAGGTGCCAATATAGGAAGGGACATGATCGGTGTCGAAATGGAGGTAGACAGGAATGGAGGCAACATGAAGTCAAGCTGTTGAAGGAGAGGGAGAGCAGCATCAATCTACTGGATAGTCTCACAAGATGGGTGTATGTTCAGCTGATGAGTGAATGAGAAAGCCTCCTTTGTTTGAGTGAATGCAGGAGGACCACCCTTGCCTTGGTACAACTGAGCGCTTTTGTGGGCACTAGCTTGCGGGTCAACGACAGCCGGAGTGAGGGGAACCATAGTGGTGGAGGCAAAGTAGTCGCTGCTTGCTTGTTCAGAGTCTTGCTCAACGAACTGCAGTGCATTACACTTCTGTTGTTTCTTACCGCCTCATTTACCATGCTTGGTTTTCTTCTTTCCAGAATTAGCATTATCCCCCTGCTGCTGCTTCTGAGGTGCTGCAGGGGGTTGTTGCTGTTGACCCTGGAAAGAAGGGTTCCTGCCCTTTCTTTTGATGTCTGATATCTTCTGTGCTTGCTCGGGTGCCTTTTCTTTTCCTAATGTCTTCAATTCCTATGCAAGAGTAACTGATGAGACGATTTCTGAAACAGTCAGTGGGATAAAAGTCTCCTCAGAGTCATGTTTCTGCGCAAGGAGTTATGCAATGACATCCATTGATGGGAGGAGTTTCGATAACAAAATCATCGCCTGAGTGTTAGTGGGAATGGGGTACTTATTGGTTTGAAGACATGTGAAGAGCATCTCAAATTTGGTGAAAGCCACCACAGGATTACCAGAAGTCGGGATGGTACCGTCCATAACTGCCTTGAAATCGGCGTAGATTTGAGGAAGTCCTGGCTTCCCATATTTGTTCTTGATTGTCTCATGAAGTGTAAAAGCATGTGTCTCGGCAAGGTACTTATATAAGAGCGTGGGTGAGAGGGAAAGACAGATGGTCCCAAGGATCTTGTTATTGGTCTCTGTCCACGTGATGAAGTGAGCGATCTCGTCTTCATCACTGTCCATTCCAATAATGGGGCATGAGATGGCCTGAATCCATGATCCTCTGGTCGCTAAGATAGCACTCTCCATCCTAGGCCACCAGGTGCTATAGTTGGCACCGGTGAAAACAGGGATGTTGTAGTTGGGGATGGTAGACATAGACATCTAGGATAAAGTGATTAGTTAAATGAACCATCAAGGTTTCTAGATGGAACGATGACAAGAGTTCACCATAGTGGCACTCTCTGAATGTGGCATTGAACGCGCATCCATCATCATCATGCTGCATCGGTAACAATGCTGGCATGTTGCCTTTTATTGCGAAGCTCATTGCACAATCGTTTGGAATGATGCAGCAAGGCTAGGCTTGGTCGCTTAGCAGCTCTGGGTGCAGCATCAAGAACGCTCCCTTCGTGCTTAGCAGGGCTCATAACCTGTTTGACAACACACAAACACAGAAGCTATTCAGTTGCTACTCACATTGGTGATGTTGGAATGGTTGCAACTTGAGCAGATGATGATGGTTGTTGTTCAAGAGTGTTATTAGAACTCAGACATTGAGTCTGAAGTTTATATACATGTGTGTGATTATATAATCTACATTAGATAATACACTACAAAGTAATAAGAAATAGGAGCTAGGCAGCTATAAGATAGCGTATTCAACAAGGGCTTGGGGTTTGAAGCCTATCATGAGGAAGAACAGCAACTTGCCAGTGACAGAGTGAGGGCGGTGATTGTATGCGAATTCTGCCATTGAGTTATACTCTGGCCAAGTTGTGGGTTCATTGCCACAGAAGATCCGAAGGTAGGTTTCAATCTTCTGGTTGACTTGTTTAGTGTCACCATTGGTCTGAGGGTGGTATATGGTGGAGATGGCCAGTTGGTATCCGAGGAGGCATCCTAACTCCTTAGTGAAGGAGGATGTGAACTGGAGACTGCGATTGGAGATAATTTTCTCATAAAGACCAAACCTAGTAAAGACCTTATTGAAAAAGAGGGAGGCAATGCCTTTGGCAGTGACAGTGGAGGTAGTGGGGCAAAGAATTACCCCCTTCAGAAGCCCGTGGTCGACCACCACCAACAGGGAATCAAAGCCAGTGGAGAGAGAAAAACTGGTGATCAGATCACACAAGATCTGTTGGAAGGGATGGGTGCAAGAAGACAAGATAGGGGAAAGGAGGGGTGAGAAGGGTGCATGTTAGCCTTATTGTGCTGACAAATCGCACAGCTTTCAATGTAGTGGCAGATGAATTGAGCAACTCTTGGCCACCAATGCTGAGTGGCCACAAGCTGTCAGCTCTTCAGGTACCCAGGGTGTCCTGCCATTTTGTGATCATGGCACCTGGACACCACTGAGCGGCAAAGCGCATCGTCACACAGCACGTATAGGTGACCCTGGTAATAGAGTTTGCCATCAGCATAGGACCAGTCAGTGGGGGTATGAGCAGCCAAAGAGCCAGGAAGAGGACGGGGATTGAGCCAATCAAGTATGATCGGGTCAGAGGCAGAACTTGGCAATCCAGGGTGTCATTGACAAGATGAACAAAGAGGGAGTCAGGGAGAAGGGTGACATTTGCATTGTCATCTGTGTCGCCTGGAGGAATATGGTCAAAGTGGTGAGAAAGGGCATCCAGCCCAGCAAGGAGTTTACCGGGCACGTGGTCAATCTGGAGGTCAAAGTCAGCGAGGTTGAGAAGCCAACGGGCTTGACAACAGTTCAAGAGCTGTGCTTGATGGAAGTAAGTAAGGTTTTTATGATCAGGTCATAAATGTCATAGTTGTGTTCCGCCAGGCCAAAGGATTGAGAGAGGTAGGAGCAGGGATGCCAATTGCCATTGGAGTTGGACTGGAGGAGGATGCTGCTAGTTGCCCATTTGGAGGCATCAGTGGCGATGGCAAATGGTCATGTTGTGTTAGGGAGATGAAGAATAGGGCGAGAGAGGAATTTGACCTTGAGGGTGTTGAAGGCCATTTGAAATTCTGGGGTCCATTTCCATGGGATGGTTTTCTTAGTAAGGTCAATAAGGGGGCGAGCAATGGTTGAGTAATCTTGAATAAATTGATGATAGAAGTTAGCAAACCCCAGGAAGAAATGAACACCCTTGAGGTTAGTTGGTTCTTTTCAGGCAGAGATACCATCGAGGTTTACAGGGTCCATGGTGAGTTGGTCCAGCTTGACAATCATACCAAGGTATTCGACTTCTGGGACATCGAAAACACATTTCTCGAGTTTGAGATGGAGGTTGAGTTCCTCCATGCATTGAAGAACACGTTTGGTGTGTTCCTTGTGCAACTTGGGGTCTGGGGAATAGATCAGCAGGTCATCCATGTAGATAATGAGCCATCCTTCTGCAATCATATCACAGAAGGAGTCAGTCATGAACCACTGGAATGTGGTGGGGGAGTTAGTCATCCTGAAAAATATGACTGTAGGTTCGCAAAGTCTGTGATGGGTAATGAATGTGGCTTTCCATTGATCGCTGTCTTAGATGCGAACATTATTGTACTCCCATTGGATGTCGAACTTAGTGAAGTGTTTGGCATCCTTCAGCTTGTCAACAAGGTCAGTGATGAGTGGGAGAGGGTATGCATCGTGAATGGTATGTTTGTTCAGATACCTGTAGTCCTGGCAGGGGCAGAGTTTGCCATCCTTCTTTTTGACAAAAAAGAAAGGTGACGCTTGAGGGGAGTTGGAAGGTCAAATCTTCACGGATTTCAGGTGTTTGTCAATGAAATCATCTGCAGCTTTGGTTTCATCAGTGGATAAGGAATAGAGTTTACCAATCTTAGGAGTGAACGACTCCTTGAGATTAATGGCATGGTCATAGGGTCGGATTGATGGGAGAGTTCCTGCCACCACCTTGGAGAAGACTTTCTGGTATTCTTGATATACTGGGAGAAGTGTGGTCCTGGATTTGTTGACAAGATCCTTGATGGCTAGGTTGGTGGACATGGTATAGGCTTTGACCATAGCTGGAGTGACGCATTTTGGAATGAGGTAGCAGCGATCTCCTTTAACAACTCAGTTAATACAGTAGGACTTTACTGCTTTTTTGGTGAAATCCTCAAGGCAAAGGAAGTCTTTATTTTGAGTCTTGAGGTAATCATATAGCCATTTATCCCACTTGTGGGTAATGGCAGCATGTTGGACAGGATGGGGTTCTACTTGGTAATATCTGGGGGATTTTATAGCAGCTTCTTTGGCTTGTTTCGACTTGGCAAAGAGCTTCTTGGATTGGTCAGAAGATTCATGAAGGGACATCAGGTTAGACTCCCAGTCAATCATTGGGTTTACCTATTGTGGCCAAGGAAAACCGAGAATGATTCATTTGTCTGCACATTCCATGACATGGAAGTGAACTTTGCTAGAGATGCCACTGATGGTGACATAGAGATCTGTGGTATAGATGATGGTCCCTTTAGTGTTAAGAGATCCATCAACATTCTTGACTGGGATTGGCTTTGGGAGCTGAGTACAAGGGATCCGATTCTTTTGTATGAACTGCTAATTGAGGCAGTTAATATGGGCTCCAGAATCAACTAAGGCAGTGGTTTCGATGTTTTCAGGGTACTTGAGGGAATGATCAATTGGAGGTAAACAAATAATGATTTCTTGAACTTGGATTGTACAGGTGTTTCTAGGAGGGGAAGAAGGAGATGTTGACATCACAGCAGACCCCCCCTTTAAAAAGACTGGACTTTGTTGACAAGGATTTCGTTATCTTCATCGTCACATTCCATCAAGTCCAGGATTTCTCCTGTCTCTTCTTCGTCAATCCTTGGCAGGACTACATTAATGTCTTTCTGCCTCTTTTCCTCCATGGTGGCGCGGACATTGGCAAACTTGTTGTTGCACTTTTGGAAAGAGTGGCCAGGAAGATGGCATTTGAAACAGAGTCCCTTCTCTTGGCATTCTTGATGGGTTTCAGGGGTGAGTTTCAGGAGTCGGGTGATGGTGATGGAGTCTACCTCCATAGCATTGGGATCAGTGGTCCAGGGAAAGGTGAAATGTCATAATGCTGTGGTAAAGGGTTTGGAGACATGTGCCTTAATCTCTCCCATGCTGCTTGGAATGAGATGGCCTTCTCATACCATTTGTCGACAGACATTGGTATGGGGTCCATGGTCATAACCCTCATCATGAGGTTTGAGGGGATGCTGGCTGAGTAATACCTGATGAGGACATTATCGTCAGTAATCCCGGCATGGGAAGCATGAGTCTGGAACTCAGTCATATAAACGCTGAGCATCAGGGTATAGGTGCCTTTGGTGAGGGTCATCCACTTGGTGGATAGCCAAGCGATAAATTGTGCGATGACATCATGGTGCTTGAAGGCTTTGTTGAGCTTTGAAATAAATGAAGCCCATGTTTCCATATTGATGCTGCCATCTGCACTGGTACAAGAGTCTCTGAAAGTGTTGGCCCAGCTTTTAGTGGAGCCCTTGGTCATGAAAGAAAGAGCATAAGCGATTTGCTTAGCATCGCTGTTATAGATCTCGAGATTGGTCAAGAGGTAGAAGATGGTGGTATTGATCCATCCGAGGTACTCAGTGTAGGAGCTGTCAAACTCCTTCGGGGCATTGAGGCAAAGCTCAGTAGGTTTGGACATGGTGATCGGAGGTACTGGAGTGACTGGGGTTGTAATGATTTCCTTGTCATCCAAGGAATCAGGGATAACTGGAGGAGATTGATGGGGATGTCTCTGCATTGGATCAATGGGGGATCTAGAAGGCAGGGTGACAAAAGATATGGCTCACGATGACAGTGGCCGTGCAAGAAGTAGCTTTGAGCTTTTGTTACATGTGGACCGGGTAGGTTCATATGTAGCTGCAAGGGGAACTGGGAGCATGGACAAGAACGGAAGGATATTCAATGGATGCTTCCAGATGAGGACTGGAAAGGCTCAAGAATGACCTTGCCGACTTAGAACAAGAAAGGCAATGACGATGCCTTGCTGGACGAGGGGACAAGGGGACTGAAGTCGACGAGGTCACAAGGCAAAGACTAAAGCTAAGATTGTGGAGCTCAAAGCTAAAGTACATGGTGGTGCTACGAGGATTTATATACCATAAGGAAGCAAGCACAGACCAGGGATGAGAAAGGAAAACAAGGACTGCACAAGTGATAGGCAGTGCAGGGCAAAGGGTATGAGTACCACATCGGTGAAGGGTGATGCAGGATCTAGGGTGAAAGATAAGGAGGCAATGCTTAGAGAAGAATTGGAATGGAAAAGAACCTGGTTGACAGGCGTAAATGAAAAGGGCTATGTATGGACTCAGTTGATGAGTCAGAGATGAGATGGAAATGAAAGAGACAATGTGAGAAGATGGACATGTGGTGGAAGAAGCTTGATGGTGGAGGAAAGGTGAACTCATGCATTACCATGGAGGAGCCATCAAGAGAAAAGCAAGATAAGTCTAAAATAGTGCAGAAAGCAAAGAAATCATAACATTAAAGAGCTAGTTTGCTGATGGTACAAACAAAATGAATGCTATAGTGTTATTTAGTTCATAGCATGCTATTTATCTAGCACTATACTTAACTATATGCAACTCTCACATTGTAACTCACTGTAATTCTGTGCCAACATGACTGGTATGCTGATGTGGCTAGCATAGCAGAACATTTTTTGGATTTTCCACCAAAACGTTTTTTTGTGCAATAACAAAATGTGCTCATCACACTGATACCTACAAATGTTCTTGTGGTCAGCATGAAAGGGCACACAGGGATAGGACAGTAGGCTTTTGGTTGTGGAAACCCTCCAGTCCTCCTTTATCTTGATGCAAGCATTAGCAAACCAGAAAGTGGCTGTACAGTATTGTACAATTACTACAATTATTGGAGTTAGTCAAATGGTTTGGTGTTACAGCCACCCTATTAGATAAGCACAGGTACATAGAACCTTCATATGGTAGTTTGTACTCTAGTGTCTACTCACTAGAGTACAGGTAATGTCCTACTACATTAATACAGTGGCTCAAACAACTGTCCACATGTTTGCACATTTTGCATTCAAAGTCACTAAACCCAATAATCCCTAACCCCAGCCTAACCAAATATAGATATCAAACATAGTACCTGCTCTTGGTTTTCTATCAGTCCATAAAGCAAGAGATATGGATACGATTTGACAAAATGGCAGCTATTTTAAAATGACATGTGATGCGGACAGTTTTTTGACTTTACAAAAATCCAACTATCTAGTACTTGGTATGAGCTCCCTTGGCCTTGATAACTGCTTCAATCCTTCTAGGCATGCTTTCTATCCATTTCTGACACTGTTCCACAG
>JBBPJJ010000837.1:0-13874 GCA_038088635.1 Veloboletus limbatus
AGGATAGCAATGGAAATGAATATATTTGTATTATCAAGGTGCGCAAAAATCCTATCACATTTCGCCGTTTGTTAGAGTTCCAACGAATATATATTAGTAGGTAAAAAAAAAATAGTTTCAGTGATGTTGTCGACACAGACTCCTCATTTTGACTACCGCACTGGACCGCATATCAGTGGGTTATCTAACAATCACAAGGCTGAAGAACACGCGAGGAAATAGTATCTGACTCGGGGTGATAGAAATCCAAGCTCCTTCATCACACGCTCGTCATCGTCGCTGCGTTGATTTCCATCAATGCTAAATCACCGATCTTCAGGGTGGCCACATACGTCCCCACTTCAGATCTATCGGCCATAGGTATGAGATACCCTTACGCACGGTGACAAAATTCCACGGGTCGAACTCAGGATTAATCATGGTCCATCGATTGTGAGGCCAAAAGGCTGGGGACATGACGTCGTCTCTGACGACAAGATTCTCATCCCGCGGGCTTCGTCACCGCTTCTGCGAAATGCGCTGCGGTGGGTCAGGGCTGGCGAACACGGTCGCTGTTGAGAATAAAGACGTAAGGGGGAGGTGTGCCCCATGGCTCAGTACTTCAGGTGGATTCCATGGCGGATATGTAGGCGCGTCCTTGTGTCACTTCACATGACCCTCTCTGGTCATATTGCTACAGTCTCGATGGACAGCATCACACGCGGGCGCAGTGGTCCGCTGAACGGAGACCATGTTTGACCTAAAGGAGGCACCTCTGGGCGATGGCATGACAGCATGGTCAATGCAGGTCTTCCAGTGTCAGACACGGGCACCAAGATCGTCGGTTTTGCTATCAGCCTGAGAACAAGCTGACTTGAGGCAGTGCTGAGGGTCCAGTCGGACACCGTCTCGGGGGGGGGGGGGGGGGATCGGGAATGATGTATACCGTAACGCATGTACCGTCTGACATAGGGCTCACGCCCTGCAGGAGAATAAATTCTGGAAATAATGAGAAAATATTGTTTGAAGGTTACAGACTCGGATGCCGATGATCGCATCCTCGGATTGAGGACATACAATGATATTCGTTTAATGCAGTCCCATGTTCCGCGGATTGCGGGGCGAGACTATGGCAGTATCTAAGAGACTGATGATTGCCTACTTCAGGTTAAATGGCTATTGCTCCAGCGCGCCGATGTACGGGACATAGCGAAGGTTGGAAGTTCGGAACGGATTTGGAGTAAATTATTGACGCCATCGTTCCGAACGACTCGGATCTTCCATGTATCTCCTGAAGTGAGTGGAAGTAAGTTTTCATTTGGGCATGTTCATACGAGATCTCCAGTCGGGTGTACGAAACTGAGGGGTGTGATGAGCGACTGTATCAAAGTCTGAGAGGTCCGAGAATATCCGCACTGCCTGAACTATGAATGAATGAATGTGGAAAATTTAACTCGCAGCGTGTTATACTACTGCGACGGGCTGTTCTCCAGCAGTCTGCCGGGCAATGATGGTGACGGGTGGCATGGTGACATACTATATATCTAGACGCCCTTCAGGACATACGTTCAACCGGCGGCGATGGCAGCACTAGTACACGGTGTCATATATCCAGATCTCTGCAGCTACCATGAACTTGAAGTTGCCATGGGCAACGATGGTGGAAGGCTTTGCTTCCACACTTGGTTTAGCATCCTGCCAGCTACTATGTCGCCGACCCCCGGAGCTGGCAACACAACTCAAGTTGTCTCGCCGCCGCCGCCACCACCGTCCAGAGCCCTGACCCGGGCCGGAATTCTACACTGTGTCATACGAATTTGATGACCAAACTCAAACTCTCTCAGCTTTCCTTTCTACTACTCAGTACGTATCCTTGCCTTTTATTCAATGTGGAGTCTGGACCAGCGATCAGCGGTCAGCTTCCGAATACCTCCGAAATTCGATTCGGCCGCTGATAGGGAAGTTGGCTACACGAATCATTCACGGTATACGATCAAGCTGGAAAGGTCACGTTCACATTGACGGTGCAGGGCTATATAAATTCGTACGTCGAACTGCCCTGGTTTACGCGGAGCGGGTGAGTACAGTGCTTCAACTCTCGAGTCCATGCTAACCGACGTCTCAAAACGTGCAAATATAAAGGTAGGAAATGAATACTTCATTTAACTCCAAACGTTGAATTGCATCACATCTTCAGTCCAGGGATCGGATAAACCTAACGTGACTCGCAGAACCAGTCCTGTGAGTGGGATGGCCACCGAACTTGCATTTGCTCATATTCAGCAAGCCCTAGGATGTGACGAACCTCGGTTGGCGGTTTACGGATGCTGAGGGGGCTGCTCTGGTTTAAAAGCGTCCCAAACGCCTGCCGCCCTCTCCAACGACTTCAAAGATGGCCACGCAGCAAGACGAACTAGAGTACGTCCCACCCGTCACACTCGCCTCTTCGCATGCTGATCTATCTGCAGCTTCGATCTCCTCATGGAATCGCTCCTCGGCCTTCCCGCATTCGAACACACCTGTCAGTGGGTCAGCGGAGACGGTCATGTCTGTGGGGAATCTCTCCCCACAGATCCGAAACTTGCGACGTCGCACTTTCGCACTGTGCATGCGCTCTGGGGGGACACCAAAGAAAAGATCGCATGCTCATGGCAGAGTTGTAGTTCACCCCCCGTTCAGCGGCGGAACATGATCAGACATATACTGTCAGTCCATCTAGGGCTGTTGAGATGGACGTGTCCTCAATGTTTGAAGACATTCGCGCGAAGGGGGACGGCACACCAGTGTCACCTTCAAGGTGGCGAGATGTATGAAGGTGAGGTAGTTTCCCTAGGATATATCCCTTTTTTTTTCTAAAAGAGTATTAGGACCAGTTACTCAGGAAGAAAATATTGAATGAACTGAAATGGCGAGCATGCGCTGAAGTGTGTGTGTAGCAGCATGGTAGAAACTACTATTTATCTGATTGTTCATAGCTGTAATAGTGCTGACGCGGCTGGTCTGTCGTCAATGAGATATCCTTATGGATTACATCTGTTACATTCAAGGGCGTTTGTCTGGTTAGCATTACTTGATCATCTCCATGACTGGTCTGGGTGACGGTGTTGGTCCGTTCGTGGATGGGACAAGCTCAGTAGCAACGGCCGTGTTCCTACTACCTGAAGGGGCCGCCTACAGGAGACTAACAAACTCCGATGTGGCGGATGAATGGATGCTAAAAGTGCCTATCAGAAACAAGCGGAATGGCCTCTGGAGACACTTTCAACTTGTTAACCAACAAGGCTCATGACTGAACATTGAAGTAAGACGCTTCTTAGCCATGTAGAACACTCGCACCTTGTTTGGCGACAGGTGGGATAGACGTTGTCGACGGTTCAATTCCTCGGATTCAACATGGTGCGCAGGTGCATATCCGGCGCTTTCAAGACTGACAGCGTCATCCGTCGTGGAGCCAGATTACGACATTGTTTCAAATGATGAGCAAAGGATGAAGCGTGTTTACAAATTCTGGATCACTGGCAGGTGGTGCGAGTCGCACCTTTCCGGTAAGTATTGAAGCAGGCACACACCGCAGCTACACGGGAAAAAGGTAAATCCAATCACGATAAATGGGGTAACATTGTACCTCCCAGCTGAACACCGGATTGTAGAGTATAGCTATATTTGTCTTGCAATGAGCCATGTGTTCAGTGACCGGAGCGGCAAAATCGTGTAGTCCAAGAGGGGTGTTCCGTGTACCTCCCTGTAACCCCCATGGACGACGCTAACTCCGGCTGCTCCAATCTTCCAGTGTGGCACCACACCGGATGATCTTCGAAAAAGAACGTAGTATTACGGAGATCATGAACCGTTTAAAGGTGTTTGATTGAGTTGTCCGTATCCTTGGTACAATCACCAATGATGGAAATATATGTCACTAGCTGACTGGCCAGTTGTCAACCAAGAAAGCCAAACGGTGCGTGGTGTCACTGGCACACCGGTTGTTGAGCAGTCCTGGATGTGGCACGATGTTGACTGTACTACAGAAGTGGCGGAGAATATCAGGTATACATCAGCAGCTTGAGTGATGATGAACCGAGCGCGCCAACCGGACTCCGAAACTGATTTCAGGTGCTCACGAGGCATCCGAATGCGAGTTATGCTTTTGCTGTTTTTACCTGATCTTCTTGTTGTGTAGATCGTTGCGTCTGGCTGATTCTTTCGCTGCGCTAAGCAGGCCCCGTAACCTATGAGTGAGTGTGACTAGACAAAGAGAATTTATAAGATCTATTGTCAGTGAGAAACGAATTACCTCCAGTTAAATTACCAGGACGGGCTGAAACATTTCCAACAGATCTTCAAGAGTCGAATCTCTGAGCCAACTGAGCTCGTCATGGAAAATACCGTCGCGTGAGAGATCTCAATGCTTACTCATGATCCGCGTTGGGAGCAACCTCCAGGAGGGCTGCGGATGGCAATGATGGAGAATGGCGACTACGAACTGAGCTGAGTTGGTTGTGTGCTTATTCATCTCGAGGTTACACAATCAAATTGTGTACTTATCCAATAGAGATAGTGTTCGGTATCAATCTCTAGTTCGAAATCCGCCGGAATTGCTGGTGAATGCGCCGTAGGATTCGCGTCCGATGATCAAGCACGGCGTGATGGCTGGCTAGACGGAATCAACTAGATGGGTCTCCTAAGTGACGCTGGATGTTACCACTTTACCGCTGCAAGAACGATATACCCAAGTGCTTTAGGATTGCGTTGAATGGGGGTGAAGTTGTTCAGCTGAAGCAGGGTGTCCAAAAATGGAAGGAACGGTACTTTTCTTCGCGTGCACTGAATAGGCCCGGGGCTCCACCCAGACGACTACTCGACCAAGCATCTTCCCTAGGCGCACATCGCACGTGTAGATCTCTACGACGACGAATACGGGTCTTCAAATTATTCCGTTCTGCAAATTTCGACAACCGAGGTGGACAGACAAGCTCTGGGAAAAAAGCACTTTTGACTACAGCCCCGAGTCCTACCGAGAAATACGTTCCAGAATGCGCATAAGGAGTGATTAGTTGTGAGAGCCTTCTCCCGCCCTGCGGGTCAGAATAATGGTCGAGGTTGTCAAAGGAATGTTGGCGCCGGGTCTTGCTGTGCTCTCCTAACTTGGTGGATACCTTCAGTGATTCTGCCGAATGAAGCGCGAGGACAACCGTCAAACACGGAAGGGTAAGCTCACGCTCGACATCATCTGGATCCTTCCGTCATCGCTGTCCGATGGAAAACGTCTTCAGTGCCACCGGAGTTTGTATCACATTCCTATCTCAACTCCTTACACCACGAGGCGTTTGACCTCGCCCAAGTCGCGACTACGCACCAGACAGTCGTTACGATAATGATGGTGCAGATGCTCCCCGTCCAGGTATTTCATTTCCTTTTTTGTTGCTTACACTGTCTTGGCACATCAGCGCCCTTTTGCAACGTTGTTTCTGGTTTCGTTAGCCCGTGGGCCCAGCTTACTGCGGCGAACACGGTGAATCCAAACGCCCAGTGCCATGACTTCCATGCGATCACTGATGAAACTCCGAGTGCAATATAGTTGCAGTCTTTCTATATGGCACTTATACTGTGTGTCAGTACAACCAACATCCACGGCTTGATGGCGGACGTGCAGACAGCGTGCACAACATGAAACGACATAGCGAGGGACAGGAGGCTACTTGGAATGTGGTTCGTAACGGCATACCGCACCATGCAGCCCGCTGCTCCGAGGCCGACTCGTAGATGACCTAAGCTTTGACTTCAACTGCAATGCTTGGACATCCGTGTCTTAGTACAGGTGCTACTGGAACGATCAAGCTTGAAGATCTGCCTTGACGTTGCAAGTGCTGTATGGCGAACCGTCCAGGTTTTGCAACGGCTGGTGAGTTACGGTGCTTCAACTCTGAGTGCACGTGACCGGTGTCTTACAACGTTTAGCCGGAAGAAATAAGGAATTAACACTTCATTTGATTCAGAACACCGAGGGCATCATTGGCGTGCTTCCATCATGTCCGAGGATCGAATAAATCAACGCGGCGGGTCAGCGAGTGTCGCGAGTGGGGTGGCCAACGAACCTCGCAATGAGTTCCTCATCAATGCGTTCACATTCAGGAGCCCTAGGATGAGGCGAATTTCGTTGGCGTTTATGGCTACGAGGGGCTGCTCTGGTTTAAAAGCATCCGAAATTCCTGCCATCATGTCAATGACTTCAAAGATGGCTACACAACAAGACGAACTAGCGTACGTCCACCCGTCAAACTCGCTTCGTAGCATGTTGATCCATCTTCAGCTTCGATCTCTTCATCCAATCGTTGCTCGACCTCTTCGCATCTGAACAAACCTGTCAGTGGGTCAATGAAGATGGACACGCCTGTGGGGAATCTCTCTCCACAGACGCGAGGCTTGCAACTGCGCACTTTCGCAACGTGCATGCTCTCCGGGGCGATTCCAAGGAGAAGATCACATGCTTATGGGAGAATTGTGGTTCACCCCCCGTTCAGCGGCGAAACATGATCAGACATATCTTGTCAGTCCATCTAGGGCTGTTGAAATGGACGTGTCCTCGTTGTTTGAAGACATTTGCGCGGAGGGGTACGGCACACCATTGTCACCTTCAGAGTGCCGAGGCATCGTTGCTTGAATAAAGGTAAGGGGATCCTCTTACGATATATCTTCTCTTTTGAGAATAAGCACCATTTACTCAGGAGGAAGAGAACATTGAATTGGCGAGCACACGTCAAAGTATGTGCAACGGCATAGTGTACGTAATTGTTTGATAGCCCTAATCACTCATGTTCTGTGGTGCGGTTGATATCGTCGACGTATGTACTTGACTTGATACTCGATGCATTGAGATCAAAGCGAGGTCCGAAATCATATCAGCAGAGATCGGATTGCGGGACTTGCGTGCTGGAGGGGTGACTTACACATTACAGGAAATGGACCCTCTTTGCCATTTAACTTGTTAAACTCGATAACGGCTCACACATATTCACGTCCAACATGTCTAGCGACGACGCCGATGCGCTCGTGATCTCGACAGATCCCCTTCACGTGCGTTTTCATCCGTCTCTGAGGCGATCCTGCTGATGCGGGCACATGCGTGGATAGCCCGCGAATCTTATTCCAGAGCTGTGTGCAGGGTTTTATAGGCTTGGATGGGTTACCGGGACGGGGGGTGGAATATGTATCCGCGTTGGGCGAGTGACGTCGTCGTCTTTTTCTATTTATCTACTTTTTCTGATCTACGTACCAGAGACAAAGTCTACATCGCCCCTTCCGGCGTGCAAAAAGAGCGGATCGAACCCGCGCACATGTTCGTCCTGCCCTACCCACAAGCGACGCCCTCTCCACACACGGATCGCCTCTTTCTCCGTCGTCCGAAAGACCCTCTGAAAGAATCGGCGTGTACCCCGTTGTTCTGGAATGCGTTTGAGAAGCGGGACGCCGGAAGCTGTATTCATACGCATTCACAGAACGCGGTGATGGCGACGTTGTTGTGGGAAGGCGACTTTTTTGAGATTTCGCACCAGGTAGGTCAATGTCGTCTCTCGGGACGCACGGGGCGAATCTAGATCGCGCGCTGATCGCTGACTGGATCGTGTTCTATACGTGGATATGGTATAGGAGGTAAGGGATCCACTTTGTAGGGGACATTTCTCCCGTCTGAAGGGGTCGTTGGGGGGTAGATGATCAAGGGTGTTCGGATTGGCGGCAAGGGCCCGGCCATGTCTTACCTTGACACCCTCCGAGTCCCGATTATCCCTAATACACCGTTTGAAGAAGATCTGACGGAGAGCATGGCAGCGGCGATGGAGAAGTACCCGGAAGCCGCAGCTATCCTGGTGCGGAGGCATGGTATCTACGTGTGGGGTACGTCCTACGGCCGCAGTTCTTGTCGTGGCTTCTGATCGCGTTGGTGTTGCCAGGGGATGACTGGAAAAAGGCGAAGACGCAGACAGAGGTTAGTGTATCACATTGGATTCTATTAAAGTCGCTGAGTTCATTGATTCGATCAAGTGCCTGGATTATCTGTTCGAGATCGGTGTCAAGATGAAGCTTGCCGGTATCCCGACGGTGCTGAATAACTAAATACGTGTTGTCAGAACTGGAAACCGGCTCCGAATGAGAGTTGAAAGTAGAATCACGACGTTTGAATTCATACGACGTTTTTGGATGTAATAGCCTATCGACCACTGCCTCAGTTCATTTCGTCGAGCACGCGGGCACCGCAAACTTCCATAAAAGGCAGCGTTGATGTGGTACGATGCGATTTCTCGCTATATGACCGTTCCGCAGGCCTCTCGTCCTTTCCACACGACGACGATTATGCCCCAGGTACCCCGGATCTGCCCAGCGACAGGAAAACCCATTGCAAAAGACTATCTGCACACCTTTGACGGCCACTTTGTCGATTCCAACGGCCGTACGCTCTTGTTGCGTGGCGTCAACCTTTCTGGCTCGTCGAAAGCGCCTGTCGGCCAGCCCTCGTACGTTCTTGACGGGTTCTGGGCGTCCGCACAGGCGGGCGGACAGACCTTTCTCGGTCGCCCTTTCAATCTCGAGGATGGGTCTGCAGACGTGCATCTGAATCGTCTCAGAGGCTGGGGATTCAACGTGCTTCGGTATCCCATCACCTGGGAAGCACTCGAACACGAGGGACCGTAAGTGCATCCTCCACGCCCTCCCCCCCCCCCCCGTCCCCACTCGCGCTCGTTGTTCACGTTGGGCATGGCTAGCGGACGTTACGATTACGATTTCATGGACTACACCCTGCGCGTCCTCTATAAATGCAAAGAATACGGATTCAAAGTGTATCTGGACCCACACCAAGACGCTGTACGCGTTTTTCTTTCGCTCTCGTGTGCTCTCTGTTCTGACCCCCCAGTTAGTGGTCCCGTTTCTCGGGTGGCTCGGGTGCCCCATACTGGACCCTCCCTGCATGTGGTATCGACCCAGAAACCTTCACGGCAACCCAAGCTGCAATCGTACACTGTGAGTACGCTGACGCGTCTGACACTCCGAACCCCGCCGCCCTCCCCGCCATGATTTGGTCCACCAACTACAGTCGTCTCGCGTCCCAAACCCTGTTCACCCTGTTCTTTGCCGGCAAAACGTTTGCCCCCAGATGCATCCTCGACGGCGTTCACATTCAAGATTACCTTCAGTCCCATTTCATACGGGCGTTTGGGGTGCTCGCAGATCGGATACGTGACGCGGGCGGATTGTTGGATGATGTCGTTATTGGCTGGGACAGTATGAACGAACCTGCTGAAGGGTTCATCGGGTGCGACAATTTGAGCGTGTATCCAAGCAAGCAAGGATCAGCGCTAAAAAAAGGGACCATGCCGACCCCATTACAATCGTTCAAACTCGGGATGGGTATCGCGCAGACGTTGGACAACTATACTTTCGGATCTTTTGGGTCGCAGCGCAGCGGGTCTGTCACGGTCGATCCAAAGGGTGTTCGTATATGGGCAGATCCCAGTACAGAACCGAATGGTGTACATCCTAAATGGGGTTGGAAACGATCGAATGAATGGACGCTGGGCACATGTATATGGGCTCTCCATGGCGTATGGGACATCGACGACGGCGCGTTGCTAAAACCCGCCTACTTTCGTTACTACCCCACGCGTTCACTGTCCAGCGCCACGGACCCTGGCCCTGTGCCAGTACGCTTTCTGGAAGACTTTCTCCTTTCGCACCTGACCGACTACATCACGCGCATTCGGAACGCTCACCCAAGCGCCATCGCATTTGTTCAAGCCCCTGTCTTTATCATTCCCCCAGAGATCCCGGAATCGCTACTCAAAGGACGTGCGTGTCACTCGACGCACTATTATGACGGACTCACGCTGGTCACGCGCCATTGGAACTTGATCAACGCGGACGCGCTGGGGATTATCAGGGGCAAATATAGTAGCCCCATTTTTGCGGGTAAGTTTGGGGAGCGGGCGATCCGCGCGAGTATTCAGAGTCAACTTGGAATGTTGAAATCGGATGGCACCCAGCTGGGCTCGGACGCTCCCAAGCCCCGTCGCTATCCGACTATGATTGGCGAAATCGGGACACCGATGGATTTGGACGACAAGAAGGCGTACGATCCGACGCGCAAGGGCTATGGAGACTATTCGAACCAGGAGCGCGCTCTGGACGCGAGTTTGAACGCGACGGATGGGCCGAACGTGTTGAGCTATACGGTGTGGACGTATTGCCCGGATAACAGCCATATGTGGGGGGATGGGTGGAACAATGAAGATTTGAGTCTCTGGAGCGAGGATGACGTGCGAGGGAGGGCGAACTGCGCGGCAGCTGGGTCGTTGGCACAGTCGAGCACGTCGTTGGCAACGCTTCCGGTCCCGTCGTCGCCCGTATATGCGAGAACGCCGTCGTCGTCGTACTCTGCCGAACCGGTGCCGCTACACGAGCTGTTGAGGTTCTTGCGAGACGGCGCGCGCGCAATACGCGCCTTTTGTCGACCGTATCCTGTCAAGGTCGTGGGTACGCCCGTGGACGTTCAATTTGATATTGGCAGGGCGTCGCTCAAGGTCAAGGTTCGTGTTACACCTGGGGATGCGCCACAAATAGAGTCGGAGATGGGGAGCGAAGGAGAGGGGGTGGCGAGTTTGGACAAGAATGTTGATGGAGAGGATGAGAGTGCGCTGCCGACAGAGATTTTCATCCCGCTGGTGCATTTTGCGTCGGACGGGTGTGTCGAGCGGTCTGTGTGGGGTTTGGGTCAGGTTGATGCGGAGGACTCGGACGTGTCGGAGGGCAGGAGTAGAAGTGGGTCGATGGCGACGTTACCTCTGACGATGTTGAGATCGCTGGCGTCTGGCAAGGGGGAGATTCGCACAGATGGGTATGCGGTGCAAGTCAAAGTGTCGGTGGGAAGGGTTGAGATGGACGAGAGCGAGCAGATGTTGCGATGGTTTTATGCGGTGCCTGTGACGGGTGAAAAGGAGGTGTCGATCGAGGTCAAGAGGGTGGGTGGGGCCATTGATTGGACGCAGGCTACTGGGAGTAGGAAACGGAGTAGGGATGGGTTGATGAAGAGGTTGTATGGGAGATGTCCGGAGGGATGCTTGATCATGTAAATGACTGGGCATCTGTAGAGAGAGAGAGGCATCTTATTGTAAGATATTAGCATCCAAGGGCGATATAGAAACCGGTCATGAATGAGTGCGCGACTGATCTCTGCGCCCAACCCCCACCAACCTCTCGACGACTCTCTCCAGCGCCTCCCTCCTCGTCCGCTCCCCTTCCATCTCTTCCCTCGTCCTCTCCAACGTCCCTTCTAACTCTGTCTTGCCTTGTTGCAGCCTCTCGACGGCGTTCGCCAGCCCTTCCAATTTCTCATCGATGTCGTCTCGTCGTTTGGACTGTTTCGACGACGTCCGATAGGACTCACCCAGGATAAGGAGCGCAGCCACCGTGAAGAGGAATCCTTCTGCGAGTGCGTTGGCGCCGTTTTCGATCGCTCTGTTGTCGCGTGAGGATGTGTATCGCGACGCACAAAGGGGGACGTACCTGGTTTCGGACAAGGGTCGAATGTGCTGACGGGCGGGTTCACCGAGGATGTTGGTCCGCAGGGATATTTCGGCCGTGTGCATGCGTTGTGCGAGGGAGACGCAGATGGTCCGAAAAGCCTCGTGTCTTTAGTTTTTTTTGTGTGTGTGTGTGCGTGCAATAATGGGACATGGAGACGGAGTCGGACGTACTGTTTCGCTTGGTTTTTCAGTTGGGCAGAGATGGGTTTGGCGATGGTCTGCATGGATCGTTTTGGTGGTCATTTTCTTTTTTACGATGGAATTGGGGGATGGGACTGACACGGATGGCGAGGGTGGCGAGTTTGACGGTGGCCATGGCCGGCTGCTGCTGCACTCGGAGGTGGCCTTATCCGTTCGAAAAAAAGTGGCACTTGTTTGCTCCAATGATTGAAACCTCTGAACCCCCCCAGAGTCTCTTTACGACTAGCAACCTGAATCAATGTCTATACCACACATGGCGTCCTTTGCTTCTTGAATATCATAGATGGATTTATGCACGATATATTCATCGGGGATTCCATCCTCCGGGTGGACAATAGGTTCGATGGCGGCGTTCGCCGGTGCATATTCAACATATGCTTTGAGAATTTGGTTTTGGCTCAAAAGCTGCAGACTCAGTGTACCGGGAAACGTCCCATGACAATCGTTCGACTCGCCGCCCGATATCCCGCTCGCTCAGCATCCGAGACGTTCAATCCCGGGATACCGGCAGCGATGCTAAACCCCGTGAGGGTAACAGTGCTTGATTCTGTGGTCAAAGCAGTATTAAAATCGACAGTTGTTCCCTTTTTATTTAGGAAGCTCTAGTTATGATCAAACACAGCAATCCCAGCCTGGAGTCGAGCAGTGAGCAATGTCCATGATTGCAAGTGAGTCGCAGTAACCGATGTTGAACACGCTGTTACTCAGCTGCCTTTGCTCCTATTTCTATTCTATTTTCTTAGTTAGAGTAGCTTATATAATTGTACATCACATGTCACTATATAAGATTCGAACTCAACGTCTGAGTTCTAATAACACTTGTTCTCCAACCACAACTATCATCTGCTTCAACACCGTTTAGCCTCAATACCTCAACAATGTGAGTAACCTAAATTGCCTCCGTGTTCTGTGTTGTCAAACAACCAATACATAACTTAATAGGGTTGTCCTTCAATATACAGTCGACTTTCTCATAATGTATACCAACGAGAGCCACCTAATGCCAATACATTATGAGATATATACAATAGGAACAGTTCCCATGATGATAGGGGTCAAACAAATTAGGAAATAGCATAGATAGTGCTGCTCGAAAACTGAACTACGCCGGTTTCCAGAAATTATCCAATGTTGCCTGCTTTGCATTTAGTATCTGGTCACGACGAAGCTCAGCCCGAAATGCACGAAAATGATGAAGAAAGTCTGGTGGCGAATTTGCGCCCACCTGTGAGATATACCCAACCTCGAGCTTCTCAGCCAGTGCAAGCAGCTCGGAAGTAGCCATTGCTGGCTCGTCAATGCAGCCATCTTCACTGTCATCATCCGAACCCACTTCAATAACCTCTCCGTTACGAATTGACTCTCGTCGATGGACTTCTGCAATAATTGCGCTATCGTCCTTCAAGACTTCTGCTGCACTATCAAGGTTTTCTCTC
Source organism: Veloboletus limbatus (assembly GCA_038088635.1). NCBI lineage: Eukaryota > Fungi > Basidiomycota > Agaricomycetes > Boletales > Boletaceae > Veloboletus > Veloboletus limbatus. The sequence continues at coordinate 13,187 of JBBPJJ010000837.1, forward strand.
TCCTGGACAGGATCCAAGAGTTCATTGATGGATGGTAGTGGTCCGAAAATGCGATTCCGGTCCTTGAGAATTGTTATGGACTCACTCAAGTCTTGTTCAAGAGCGTCAAGTTGGGGAGGCTTTGGAGGGAGGGCAACTCGGAGTCTTAGAGTGAGACCTGTTCGCTTGCATCCGATGCAAGCTTCTCGATGGCCTCAGTAGCTTGTAATGTGTCACCCTCAGCATCCATAACAGCCTTGAGGGCTGAATGCCAGTCGGAAGCAATGTAGCGATTGCCCAGATGTTGTTCCAATGCAGTCTCGATGAGCGGCAACGCCATATCGCTCATTGCAAATTGGCGAACAATTGCCCATGCACCAGGATCAGCGTGAGCTGGGTGAGATGATGGAGTGGTAGCTGCTGCCTGAATTCCAGTGTGATTCCAACAATGCTGGATGGTTGCGGGTGTGACAGCAGTCCAAGCTTGTGTTGCCATCATCATTGCCTCACGGAGAGTGATCTTCCAAATGTTGCTGTTGCCAGCTTCGTCAAGATCGATAGCACGTTGACAAAATTGGCGACGGTAGTGAGCCTTGAAGCATCAAATGATGCCAGCATCCAGAGGTTGAACAAATGCTGTGAGATTTGGCTCGAAAAAGACATCTGAATGTTGCATGGAGTGAATGAAATCTTGTGGCCCGAGAAATTG
>JBBPJJ010000838.1:0-13860 GCA_038088635.1 Veloboletus limbatus
TGCCGAAGGCACAACAGATCAGGTGAAATGCCTATCAGTTTGCAGTACTTGACTAATTACATACTAAAACTAACTAATGCCTGATTGACTATATACTATGCCTAACTGACTAATACTATGCCTGACTAACTATATACTATGCCTGACCGGCTAATAGTAATAGTGTGAATTAAATAGGATTTGAACTACTTAAAAACTAGGATGATTGTGCCGAAGGCATAACAGATTGGGTGAACACCTCATCTTAAAAGTTATGGGAGGGTGGTTGAGTTTGAAAGTAGAGCGACGCTTGGGTCGTTTGGGTCGTTTGGGTTGGGTATTTCGCTATTGCCACATTTTTTTCTGTTTATATCCATGAAAAACCATGTGACTCGCTTCGTTGCCCATAGTCCTCCGTTCACTATGCCTAGCCAGCAGTGGCTGCACAGCCACCATCGGTTGTCTTGCTTGCTACCACCATCACCTATCTACACAACAATCCTCTCTAAAATTCTCTAAAATTCCCAAAATATTTGTGTATCACTGCTTCAATCCTATAAGAACTCTCAGTGGAAAATACAGTGAGTCTACTTAAACATTGACTCAAAATAACCTTATCAGTGATTTTGATCTGATAAGAGATCAGAGCTTTTCTACAAGCCTTACAAGAAAAAGGAGGGTGAAATCTTGGATTAGGCAGCTGACCCTTGCTTTACTGCAGTGCTAGAGTGAAAACCAGCTGTTTTTGGAAGAAGTGCTAGGAATATTGCTTTGGCTTAATCTGCAGTTGTCAGAACTTTGTCTAAATATGGGGTACTCTAATCTAAAAAGTAAACGGGCGACAAATGAGTTCCAAATGCAAGCCCACATGTCTTTCAGGAGGATTGAGTGGGTCGGATGGGTCAAGTGGGTCGAGTGCACAAGAGTGATTTTTGCATATTCGCGTATTTTGCTTGCATCAGAAATGCCATGTTTTCACCCTTTTTTGAATGGTAAGGCCACATGGCATGCTTTGTAATCATAAGTCCTCCATTCACTAGAGCAGTCACAGCTGCACAGCCATAGCCACTGTTGGCTAGAGCTCAATAAATTCCCTTGCAACTTTGCTTCATTTACATAACATCATCAAAATAATCTACCTGATACACCTAAGCTGCTGCAATAATTTCTATCTGAGTCTATATGGCCTGTACATCATGTTTGGCTATTTTTTGATAACAAATTGGTAGCTAATGATAAGAGTGAGTTGAGTAGGTTGGTAGATTGTGTATATTCCTTGCACCAGTCCCTCCAACTATCACTAGGCAATATACTGATTATTTAGTCTTATATTTGTAATGTATGAATTTAATCTATAAACAGGTGGTGGGTATAGCATGGATTGAGTATCAGGTGGGTTGGGTGGGTCAGATGGGTCAGGTAAATCAAGTGGATCAAGTGGGTTAGGTGGATTGAGTATTAGATGCATTAAATGAGTTATATCAATAAATTGAATATCCAAGTGGAGTGGATTGAGTGTAGTGAGTGGATCAGTTATCTTTTGATTGCCTGGTCATCACTACTATTACAAATGTACTCTGTTGATTTTATAATAGTTGTATTGCATGAGTGTAAAATAACTAGAATTGAAACTATTAAATAACTAGCATGATTGTGCCAAAGACACAACAGATTGGGTGAAACACCTATCAGCTCACAATACTTGACTGACTATATATATATTATGCCTAACTGACTAATACGATGCCTGCCTGACTAATAGTAATAGTGTAAATTAAATAGGATTTGAAGAACTTAAAAACTAGAATGATTGTGCCCAAGGTACAACAGATCAGGTGAAACACCTCATTATAGTTTGGCGGCAGGCTCCTACCTATCCTTGTGCTGGACAGAAAGAGGGCCACATGTATGTCACGTGAAATCTGAGACTCAGCATACTTCCTAATTTGGGCCCTCAATCCCTCCAGCAGCAGCTGGCACAACTGGTCAACAAGGTTTGTATCCCGACACTCGGCACATGCGGCAGAGTTGTTGAAGCATTGGACTGATTTGGCCCAATGTTATTAATCAATATGGATAACTCCCAAAAAGTCAACATGCTGCATCAGCAAACTAGCCATTCTACTTCCAGCTTTCCAGAAGTTCCAGACACTCCAGACAATGCATTCCAGAGCTCTAGATATTCCAGACTCTCCAGACTTCCAGTTCCAGACTACCAGGCATTCCAGGCAATCCAAATCAACTATATATATATTATCCAAATAAGTATTTATGAGATGGGGGTGATGGAAAAAATAGAGGAGGTAAGAAGGGACAAAAGAGAGGGAAGAGAAGAGGGTAATGGAAAAAAAAGAGGGGAGGTGGAGAGGGTGATGGGAAAAAGGAGGGGAGGTGGTGGTGGTGATGGGAAAAAAGGAGAGAGGAGGAGGAGATGATGGAAAAAGAGGGAGGAGAAGAAGAGGATAATGGGAAAAAGAGGGAGGAGGAGAGAGTGATGGGGAAAAGGAAGGGAGAAGGAGGGGGTGATGGAAAAAGGGTGGAAGGAGGAGGTGATGGGAAAAAGGGAGAAAGGAGAAAGAGGTGATGGGAAAAAGGGGGGGAGGAGAAGGGGGTGGTGGGGAAAAGGAAGGAAGATGGTGGTGGTGATGGGAAAAAAGAGGAGAGAAGGAGTTGAAAAAAAAAAAGAGGAGAAGAAGAAGGTGCTAGGAAAAAGGAGAGGAGAAGGAGAAGGTGTTGAAAAAAGGAGAAGAGAAGAAGGGGGTATTAGGAAAAGGAGAAGAGAAGGAGGGGGTATTGGGAAAATGTAAAGGAAGGCAAAGGAGGTAATAGGAAAAAGAGGAGGAGGAGGAGGGAATAATGGGAAAAACATTGGAAGGAAGGGAGGGCAATGGAATAAAAGAGGGAGGAAGGTGAGGGTGATAGGAAAAAGAAGGGAAAAAGAAGAAAGTGATGGGAAAAAGGTGGAGAGAAGAAAAGGGTAATAGCAAAAAGAGGAGAGGAAGGGGGATATAATGGAAAAGAGTGATGGAAAAATAGAGTGATGGGAAAAAGAGGAGAAGAAGAGGGGGTAATGGAATAGAATACGTGTGATGGAAAAGAAAAGGAAGAAGAGTGTGATAAAAATATATAGAAAAAAAAAGTTATGAAGATAGAAAAAGGAAGGAGATAAAATTGAAGAAAAAGAAGAAAATAGTCAAATATAGTATAGTAAGAAAATGTACTGACAAAGTATGTTAAAAGTATTGCGTAAAAGTACAGTTAAAAAGTGATCAAAAAGCAAATATGCATTAGAGTGTACCAAAATATATATAAAAGTGTAGTATAAAAGTGTACAGAATATGTAGTCAAAAAAGTACACAAAGTGTAGTATGAAAGTGTGCAAAGAGTATAATAAAAAAAGCACACAAGGTGTACCAAAAGTGTACCAAAGTGTAGTATAAATGTATACAAAAAGTGTAGTCAAAAAAGCACACAAAGTGCTCAAAAAGTGTAGCAACAAAGTGAAAAAAAAAGTGTAGTAAATGTATAGTCAAAATGACTTAGCCAAATTTGACACTTTGGCTGAGTTTGAATTTTCTTATATAAACCATCCTCCCTTCAATTTTTTCCCATATCTTCTCTTACCATCATCTTCAATCATTTATCATATCTTTTGGTGAGTGATTAGTTCTAATGTCTATATTTTCGCTTTTTTGATTACATAATATAGATGACTAATCATGAGTCACTTCCATACTTATGTAATTCTATTTCTATTTTAGGTTTAAGTTTGATAATGCTTATGCTTATGTAATCTTATGTATTGTTTGTTAGGTATGCTTATGTAATCTAATATTTATTTTAAGTTTAAGTTTGTCAGCCATGCTTATGTAACTATATATAAATAATATATTTGATTTTCATTTATATTTTGTTTGTATATGTTTGTGCATCTATATATGGTAATTATGTCACACTATGAAGGTTGAAAAGTAGTGAAAGTACTCCAGTACATCCAGAACTCCAGCAACTCCAGACTATCCAGCTGGAAGTCTGAAAGTCTACTGGCCAGAACTGGCCAGAGGGATATCTTTCTGGAGCCTCTTGAAGTCTGGCCAGACAACAGCTAGTTTGCTGATGCTGAGGGAAAGTGCAGCATCACATGCACGGAGGTCCTTGTAGTATTCCATGATGAAATCAAGGTGGCTGGAAGATGACATACAACCTGCTTTGTTGTTTGCAAGTATGCCTAAGTCATTGCCCTCATACCAGCTCTCCATAGGTAATTTAGACTTGGAAAAGGCATCACAGAGCTTGCTTTCTGGGCCACCGTAAAGTATGACAATCCAATATAAAAGGTAGACAAATGATTCAAGGTCATGAGCAGCAGTATGCTTTACAGGATTATCAACACTGGAGCGAAGGAGCTTGACAGACAAAAAAGGAAGTATACCCTGCTTGCATGCATCAAGAATGTGCCAAAGATAATTTTAGCTAACTGGACTCACCATACAGTCTCCAAGTCCTGCTGTACGGCTTGATCCATCCACTCTAATTGCGTAATCTGTTACAATTTTCCTCCTCTTTCGTTCCACATACTGCTTCTCCATTCTTCGTTCTTTGCCTTCTCGTATTAGTGGTATGTTTCTCTACTCGTATGATCATATTCTTCTCTTCTCGTGTGGCAATCACACCCATCTTCATCTTCCTTCTTGAACTTTCTCTCTTTACCACGATTTCTCTCGTAATCATGTGGTTAGCTAATCTTCTCCTAGATTCCATCTGGTTCTATGCTTATGCGTACCTTTAGATTAGCTAATCTTCCTTCTCCTTCCATCATGTTCTATGATTACGCGTCTCTATCTATTTAAGTACATTACCTACTGTACTTTCTCTTCATTCTCAATCTGCGCAATCTAGCATACACTTGAATCACCCTTAGTCCCTCAAGTCGTCCCTCAGTCCAAACCTCAGTCCTCCTTAGCCTTGCTTTTGTGTAGCAAGTATCCTTAGTCTTCGCTAGCACAAGAGATCAAGGAAGTGCACCCTCTCCGTGATAGAGGTGCTACTTTGCTAGCTCATCGTCCCCACTAGTATGCTTCGCATAACAAAAGATTGAGAATCTCCCTTGTCCCTCCTATCTAGGAGTAGGACCAACCAGTCACCATAGCCCCTCAATACCTAGTTAGTGTTGCCTCAGCTCAGCCTTTGTATTTTTCAGCTTATTCCATCCAGTGCACTCATTTTGCATTTTTGACAAATATCATCAGTGTATGAAATATAGTTTGGAATGGCCTCTATATGTTTGCTCAATACATCCTAATATAGTAATCTGGCCATTTTTAAGATATTGTCCTAGCTTCACTTTTAGCTCAGCTTTTGTCAAAATAGCTTAAATGAAATATCTCAAAAACAGTCAAATCAATAATAGTCAAAAAACACTTCCCTGATAACAACACCTAAAAATTACATTATTACACGGAGAACATATATATTAACCAAGTAGATAATAAGATATAAAATGCCAGCTTAAAGCTGTGGCAACATTATACCTAGTCCCAGAGTCCTTGCCCGACGAGGAAGATATCTCCCTATCTCTAGTTCCACAGTCCTCAGTGCTTCCTCTACGAAGCACCCTACCCCCAACCCCTCAGTATCATAAACGAAGAATCCCCTCTTCGTCCAATAGACCTACCCCTGACCCTCAAACTCTCTCAGTACCTCAAACTCTCCCCGAGAACCCAATCTCCACAGTAACCCCCCAGTACAACCAGTTATCCTCGCCCCATCAGTTCTTAGCACCCTAGTAACCCCCAACGCACCCCTAGTTACCCCAGCACCCCCCATTATCACCATGTCTGAGCTCAAAGCTGCTCTTCCAGCAGACTTTTTGGGTGAAGCAGCTGATGCCACCCAATGGATCAAGGCGATGAACGCCTACTTTGCTATCAACAGCTCACTCTACAAGAAGGCTGAGGAAAAGATCATGACCACACTTAACAAGATGAGTAAGGGACGAGGAGTCTCTTTCTCTGAGATGTGGTACGACTGCATGGCAAACACCTCTGTCGACTCCAGGGAGAAGACTTTTGAGAAATTTGTAGAAAATTTCGAGTCCACCTTCTACCCTTTTGACATCAAAGCCACTGCACATCTTGAGCTCTCCAAACTCATTCAGAAGTCCTCTAAGCTGTCTTCAGGTGAGATCGACGATGGCTTCTAGAAGTATATCACAGACTTTCAGAATCTCGCTTCGAAGGTGGGAATCACTGATGAAATCACCCTCATTGATCAGTTCTCGCTTGGGCTCAACCAACAGCTCTCCACCATGATCCTCTCTATGACCCCCACTCCCCACAACCATTGCTGAATGGATCGTCAAGGCAAAGACTTTCCATGCTCAGAAGGCACGCATCGCCGCTCTTCACAAAGGGCATCGTACTCCCTCAGTATTCACCCCTTGCAAACTCACCACCTCGTCTACCTCTGACCCAAATGCCATGGATGTTGACGCCATCAAAGTCACCAAACTCACTCCTACTGAGTGAGCTCATTGTTTCAGAGAAGGACTTTGTCTTCATTGCTGCAAGAAAGAACATAATGCTCAGAACTGCAAGGCGTTTTCCTCTTCTCCCCCTCACCCCCAACAGATTTGAGCAGTAGCTACGATGACATCCCCTTCGTCACCAATCCCACCCCCCAAGACCCCATCTGCCTTAGATACCTATGTCAATAGCCTTCGTTCCTCTGGCAAGAACGAAGGAGAAATCCTCCAAACCCTCAAGCTATGCTTCGACGAGGCTATTGAGGAAGAGTCTAGCAAGGGTTTTCAGTAAGGAAAGACGAAACGACGTCTTCTTCCCTACTAGTAGGACTTCGCAATGAATGAAATCTGCATCTCCCAGTTCATCTACTAGCCGGATCTCAAAGCATCGCCACCTCTGCTCTAGTCAATTCTAGAGCAACCAACAACTTCATTGACACCTCACTTGTCCCCAAACTTTGTTCCACCATTCATCACCTTCCACAACCTCTCACAGCTTACAATGTCGACGGCACCACCAATCATAAGGGAACTATTAAATACTCGGTCGCTGCGACTGTCCTCTTCCCTGAGGGCAAAGATAAGATCACTTTCTTAGTCACCTCCCTCGGCTCTGCGCGTGTCATTTTTGGCTCCTTGGCTCAAAAGGCATAACCCTCAGATTGATTGGAAAACCAACTCCCTCTTGCTTCAGGATGCTGTTGTACCTCTTCGTGAGAGTCTGCCCTGTGGTAATGATGAGGGAGACTCCTACCCAGCACATGTTGGAAAGATCACCCTGTCAACACAAATCGCACAGAAAGCCACCTCGACTTCCATTCTACTCCCTTCTTGGTGCTCTGAATTTGCTGATGTCTTCTCTGAGAAAATGTTCAGTGTTTTACCCCCTCATCATTCCTTCGACCATTCCATTGACCTCAAACCCTCCTTTGTCCCAAAAATTGCCAAGGTCTATCCTCTTAACCCAGCAGAACACCAAGCATGCAAGGACTTTATTGATGAAAACCTCAAAACTGGTCGTATCATTCCCTCCAAGTCTCCACAGGCTTCCCCTTTCTTTTTCGTTCCCAAGAAAGATGGATCACCTCGTCCTTGTCAAGACTATCGGTATCTCAACTCTCACACTATTCGCAATGCTTATCCTCTCCCACTCATTTCGGATCTCATTGACGATATGAAGGATTCCACTTTGTTCACCAAGTTTGACATCCGTTCGGGATACAACAACATTCGACTTCGCGATGGTGATCAGTGGAAGGCCACCTTCATCACACCCCTTGGTCTATACAAACCCACGGTAATGTTCTTCAGTTTTTGCAATGCCCCTCCTACTTTCCAGGCTTTCATGAATCACATATTCGCTGACATGATTGCTCAACGGTGGCTAAAAATTTATATGGATGATATAGGTATTCACACTCAAGACAATCTTACCCTTTACCATGACTGCACTCGCCATGTCTTGCTCCAACTACGTGAACACAACCTATTGCTGAAACTGTCCAAATGCTCATTTGATGTTTCACATATGGAATACCTCGGACTTATCATTGGCCAGGGTCATATCCTCATAGACCCTATTAAACTTTCGGCTATTGCTGATTGGAAGCCACCTTCTTCTATCAAGGGTATTCACTCCTTCCTGGGATTTGCTAATTTTTACAGGAAGTTCATCCCTAATTTCTCCAACATCATCGCACCCCTTACGTTGCTCACTCGCAAAGACGAACCTTGGCTTTGGACGTCCCTCCAGCAAACAGCATTCGACCACCTCAAAAGGCTCTTTTTCTCCGCTCCTGTCCTTCTCCTTCTGGACAATTCTCGTCCTTTCTTCCTCATGACTGATGCTTCCCTCCTCGCTGCTGGCGCTGTTCTTCTCCAAGCAGATACTAATGGGGATTTACATCCGTGCGCTTACATTTCTAGGACCTTCTCCCCAACGGAACGCAATTATGACATCTATAACCAGGAACTGCTTGGCGTCATTCATGCCCTCCAGGAATGAAAACAGTATCTACAGGGCACTTCGCATCCTGTCACTGTCCTCACAGATCACAAGAACCTTTCCTACCTCAAGGACCCTCGGAAATTATCTCGTTGACAGGCTCGCTGGTCCCTTTTTCTCCAAGACTTTTATCTTGTTTGTTACGATCAGCCCGGGTAGGGTTGAGCGTAGCCCTTGAACGCTGGACGTCGAGGTCGAGGAGACGGGGAGGCCATTTATGGACAACGGGAAACCAGACGAAGTCGAGAACAAAGGGGTGTAGATTGCTAGGTGCACGAGGGCACAAGACTAGTTGAAGTCGAAGACTAGGGAATGTCCAGGGTATTGCCTAAGGGAAGACTAAGCTAAGGAACTATGACTACGAGGGGATGGGTTTATATAGGAAACCCAGAGATGCTCTAGGGCAGGCATAGAATGTCTATGAGTCAGCGATGGAATGTGATAGAACAATGAAGAAGCGAAGAAGCTAGCCTCATGGCAAAGGTGAGGCAAGATGACTCAGAGATAAGAGATAAGGACTAAGCAAGAATGACTAGAGATAAGTGGTGAGTCATGTGCTAAAGATAGCGAGATCTGTTGGAGATCTGCTGATGACAGGGATAGGGGCAAGGCGAGAAAAGGATGAGAGGAAAAGGGAGAAATGGTAACAACGCCCGGCGCTCTCATGCCTCCTGCCGACGCTTTGTCTCGTCACGATCTGGTTGATACTTCATTGGATAATTCCTCCTTTGCTACTCTTCCTACTCCTCAGATCATTTCTACTCTTGACCTTGCCCTTGCCTCCCAGATTTGTGCCTCCTCTTCCTCAGATCCCCTTGTTCTTTGTGCTCTTCGCTCCCTTGATGAGGGTTCCCCTTCATTTCCTCGCTCCTCCTTGTCTGATTGGTCTTTTGATAATGGTCACCTTTATTTTTGTGGTCGCATGTACATTCCCCTTGTTTTGTGTTCCTCTCTGTTACATGCCCTTCATTCGGCTCCTACTTCTGGACACTTGGGTGTTTTTCCCACCAAAGCACTTTTGGAACGTGATTTTTGGTGGCTGGGTCTTGCTACCTTTGTTAAAAACTTCATTGCCAGCTCTTTGTCAACAATCCAAAGTTATTACCCACCCCTCCTTCCCCCCTCTTTAGGTTGACAGCATTCTTGCCCACAAGGGATCCCCTGGCCACTATCTGTACCTGACTGCATGGAAAGGATACTCTGCGTCGGAAAACACATGGGAACCTGAAACTAATCTCTGACATGCTCATAACATCCTTTCCACATATAAAAGAATCCATTTTCTGCGTTAAACAATGATGCCTTACTTCGTCGCCCCCCTCCTCCCTATTGTTGTACTAGTTTTTTTCATCGTTAGTAAAATTCTTTGGTATCTCTTCTTAAGACAACCTTCTATTTCCTCCGCTTCTGTTTGAATGTTTGTTTCCCCATTGTCTCTTCTATACAATTTTGTTTTATCTTTCGCTCTCACTCTCGGCCTTATCCTTGCCTTTGAGTTTCTCTTCACATTTTCCAATGTCGTCAACTTCCTTCCCCGCCTCCTCTCCTTCCTTCACTCCAGCTTTATCCTTCCTCAGTTTGCCCACAGTTCCTCCCTGCCCACTATATCAACATCCTCTATGCCGCTGCCCTCGCTCAGCCAGATTTCGTCCTCGCCCTCGAAAATGATTCTCTGTTCTCTGAGAACGACATCTCGGTGAAACTAGTCCAACTTTTCCTTGCTGTTTCTCAAATTCAACTTTCTCATTTTCGTGCTGCTCCCAGGGATCTCCCTGAGGAATTTGGCATTCCCCTTCACCTACAAATTAACCGTCTTCCTGAGCATATTCTTTCCATCCTCCACTTGTACGGTTTTCATACCTACTTTGAATGTTTTCCCTGACGACTTGCCTTTCACATTTTTAAACCCGTCTTTCTTTCCTTATCCCAAGACGCACATGATCGCTACATAGAGTCCTTCTCTTCCACCCCACTTTCTCCTCCTTCTCCTGATATTTCCCTTCCCATTCATATTCCAGCTCCTCTTGCCGACTCCATTCCCTCCCCACCCCTGGAGTCCACTCTTGCTTCTTTACCCGAGATTTTGTCCCATTCTGATGAAGAACCTACGATTGTCTCCTATCCTAACGACTTTCGTGTTGACCCAGTCATCATTGCTCGTAATCGTGAGCTGGTTTCCTATCATTGCCTTTCTGAAGGGTCTCAGGTTCTTTCCTCCATTGTTCACGTTATCCCTTTGCCTCTTGTTTGCAGTCTTGCCACCCCTTCCACTTGTTGTTACCAATGTGGTTTGTTTGGTCATTATCGAGTCAACTGTCCAGACTATCAATGTTCATCCTGTCGCAGCCTCTGTCCTGGCCATTCCTCTCACAGTTGCCTATCCCAATAGTGCACTACTTGCTTCCGTTGGGGACACGCTGACCGCTTCTGATTGCTTCGTCTTTGTGGACATTGCAAGAACCCTGGTCATCTCCTCGCTGACTGCCCCCTTGAACATTATACCGTCAAACAAGCGTCTTACATCTTCATTGGACAATCTCTTTCCCCATCAGGAGTGTAGGCTTCTCAAGCCTGGGGCTCGAATGTACGATAGGGGTAATGTTACAATTTTCCTCCTCTTTCGTTCCACATACTGCTTCTCCATTCTTCGTTCTTTGCCTTCTCGTATTAGTGGTATGTTTCTCTACTCGTATGATCATATTCTTCTCTTCTCGTGTGGAAATCACACCCATCTTCATCTTCCTTCTTGAACTTTCTCTCTTTACCACGATTTCTCTCATAATCATGTGGTTAGCTAATCTTCTCCTAGATTCCATCTGGTTCTATGCTTATGCGTACCTTTAGATTAGCTAATCTTCCTTCTCCTTCCATCATGTTCTATGATTACGCGTCTCTATCTATTTAAGTACATTACCTACTGTACTTTCTCTTCATTCTCAATCTGTGCAATCTAGCATACACTTGAATCACCCTTAGTCCCTCAAGTCGTCCCTCAGTCCAAACCTCAGTCCTCCTTAGCCTTGCTTTTGTGTAGCAAGTATCCTTAGTCTTCGCTAGCACAAGAGATCAAGGAAGTGCACCCTCTCCGTGGTAGAGGTGCTACTTTGCTAGCTCATCGTCCCCACTAGTACGCTTCGCGTAACATAATCAAAGTCGATGAGTAAACCCCATAATCGAATGATGCCATCCGAGAGTTGTTCCTCATATATCATAGTGTTGTTAATGCTGATATCTCGGTGTAAGAACCCAAGAAGATATATCTGCTTGTGAGCTGGTTACTAATCAGAAACCATACCACATCACTGCGAGAAAGTCGTTACGTTTCTTTTCTTTCTTTCCTGATTCTCTACTTTTATCTTTCGATATCTTTCATCCTAATGACCTTTCCACAGTAACCCACGGGTTGACCTTTCTCGTCATCAGGATTACATGCTTTTATTCTATTCAATTCTCTCCATTTCTTCTAACTCATCAACTGAGTCATACTGACTCACTATGAGTCATTCTTACACTTCACTTATGACTCCTCAATGAGTCATTTCCTTTATTTTGCCCATATCCTTGTCTTGCAGATTTCCTCTTTCATTTATATCCTCTTTTGTCTTGGTCCATGCGTAATCCCATAGAGTATATAAATCCTATAGCACAAAGCCTGTAACTTAGCTTTGAGCTCCACAAATCTACCTAGTTTCTTTGCCTAGTGCCTTGTCGCCTTCAGCCCTCAAGCCTCAATGACATCATCATCCATCTTAGTCAGCAAAGGGGAACTCCGAACCCCTTTTCTTGTCCTCGTCCCGAAACTTCTAAATCTAGAAGGCTTTCATTCTTGTCTTCATCCTTGTTCTCAACCCTTGCAGCTACGTGCGAACCTACCCAGGTCCACATGTAACAAAAGTCATCCCTTACTGATGACAATGTCAAGCAGACAAGTGACGACCTCTAGGGGATTTGCAGCATGCGTGATTGGATGCCCAGCAGGGGTAAGTACAAGTCGCCAGTGGATGCGATGATTATACTGCTGTTTGAAATGAGACATGAATGCCTCAGGGTGGTGAAGTGAGGTCAAGTCGTCATGGCCATCCCGCTGAACAGTCCAAGCCTAATGCACCCTCGGAACACATTCAATGTCTTTCAATTCCCTCAAAATCTGCTCTTCCAACAATTGGTGCTCCACATTTACACAACTATTCTTGATAATGAAAATGTTCTTTGGATCATCGTCCATCGGAATGGACTTGGTAACAAACCATACATTAGTGGCCAACCACGAATAATGCTGCTAGAGAAACACTTGGTGATGATGAAATATTGTGTGCCATATATGGTGATGACAGGGTGGAGTCAGTGTTACGATTCCCCTTTTCCTTTTCTCTCGTCTTTTCTTTCACCGTTCTTGCACCTTTATTTCGTGTCACATGACACAGTTGTATTACCAATTATTCCTTGAGATTCCATCAGTTTCTATTGCGCTTACCAAGCGCTCTCCTTTTGCCATTGGCTCTCACTTTCTGCTCTTCTTTCGCCATTGGCTCTCACTTTCTTCCGGAACATTCTATGACCTTCCTTGCTTACTCATAGACATTCCAAGGAGTTCCATCATATTCCACGACTCGGGTATATAAACCCTCGTCTCCCATCCATACTCCTTAGCTTAGACCTCCTTGCGATATACCTTGTACCTCCTACGCAATACATCTGCTTCATTGCAGAACTTGCTTTCCTCGTCGTGCTCCTACCATCCGTGTGGACACACCTCGCTAGGCTCCTGCCAATCCTTCAAGGCAGTTCATCGTCGACCTTCATGCACGGCACTTAGGCAAGTCCTCGTCTCGTGCTTACACTTTATCTTTGCAAGGCTACGCTTGCCCCTACCCGGGTCAACCGTAACAGTCAGCAGTTGAATGTATCATCCATCCCCAGCCACAAAGTCGGAGCAAATGCAGCAATGCAAAGAATACGTAGGAGTGGGACAGCAGAGTTGTGTATGTCATAGGTGCAGGAATACATACTATCAGCGTGGTCATACATACACAGACGATATTGGCCACTGTGAAAGGAGCGCAAGTATGAGAACGCTCTGTTGGGCTCTGCATCGAACATTGCTAGTGCCTTGCATTCGATTTGTGAAGTAAGATCCAGCATCTCTTTCTGGAGGTCAGCTCTGCAGTCATGAGGACGTCCAACCACTCCACAGTTTGGATGGCTCCATCTGCAGGTCGCCATACGAGCACACTGTCAGGTTTAAGTGGAGCTATGCCACCCAACAATGGTCATGAGGCTGCTACAGAAGACCAGGGTCTGGGCAGAATTTCTTGCTCATGTCAGCGAGTGGATGCTGCTGTAGATGGGCCAG
>JBBPJJ010000839.1:2614-13842 GCA_038088635.1 Veloboletus limbatus
ACAGCCTATCCACACGTTGGGGCATCCGACATTTCAAAAAATGTTGGACATTGCTTCGCGCGCTTCCGACAGGATCAAATTGCCCTGTCACACTACGGTGCACAAACTCATTATCAACAAATTCAAGATCGATTTTCTTGCTCTTAAAAAGAGAATGCTGGTACGTTCTGTGTATTGTCTCCCATATAGTACCACTCTCATAATATATGATAGAGCAAGGCTGTTCAAGGATGGATCAACCTCACATGCGATGCTTGGCAGGCCAGTAACTGTGATGGTTACTTTGCCATTACTGAATTGTGGATTGAAGAAGACACGCCTCATGTGTGGACCCTCCAAACGGGACTTATAGGGTTTGTCCAGCTCAACAATGCACACAATGGAATTCGACTTGGGCAAGCGCTATTTAAAGTAGTCAAACGCCTCGGGATAACATACAAGGTATATTATCTACTAACACTGTTTTTCATGCCTCTGACCAGTGTTTTGTCAGATCGCATACATCACCTGCGATAACGCAAGTAACAACGACACGATGATGACTGAGTTTGGCCATCTTCTCACATCCAAAACAGGTAAACCGTACAACGGGGTGAAGCAGCGATTACGGTATATTCTTCTTACTATCGGGCACCCGCCATTTACACATAGTATCCATTGTGGCAGTTGCATGGCCGACATCATCAATCTTGCTACGCAGGCTTTTCTCACCACCTACAGCAAATCCAAGCGCTATGATCCCTCTTCACCTGATACCGACATTGTCATCTCAAGTAATGGGAAAGATCACGACCTGATTGGCCTTATCCATGCCATCTCTATGAAGGTAAGCAGTGGTGCAAGTATTTGAAGTCATGCTAACACCAACACATGCTGTCATTAGGCACGCTCCTCAGTGCAATGAAAACAATTGTTCAAACACATTCAGACATGTTCACCACTACTGTAACCTTTACTCAATATGAAGGTCTGATGGTCATCAACATTGGCCATGGTTAGTCAAGCACTTGAAGTGAAGGAGGTAAGCATCGAGTTTAGAAACACTTGTATATTTAACCTTACTAATACTGATGCAGGATGTCAACACTTTCGTTAAACAGCTCGCATTCAAGGATCGAGGAAATGACTCAGACAAACGCCTCAAGATGCTCGATCTCCAGCTATCGGAAGAGGAGTGGGCCCAAGTCCTTCTTTTTCTAAGCCTTTTTGTGGTATGTTGTCTTGTTTCCGTGTCTTTCCAAGTTGCTTCACCAGATTAACCATACTTATTAGTTTGCTGAGATCGCTCAACATGCATTCTCATCGGAATCAGGGCCTACGCTACACACCACTCTTCCAGCTCTGGAGGCATTACACAAAGCTTGGTCATCGTGTGTGAAGAGCAAGAAATTCTCGAAGTTCAGCACCGCACTTGAAGCTGGAGTGAATAAGGTGTCCCACTACTACACATGTACAGCGACATCAGATGCATATATCATAGCAATGAGTAAGTGGACATGAATTACATTTCATTCATACTAATCTATGTTGCCCTAGTTCTCAATCCTCAGCAAAAGCTTGACTACACTCATGCGAATTGGGGTGACGAGGCAGCCATTGAAGCAATGAACCACACTGAGGAGATCATAAGTTCATTTTTTGACTGACCGTGGCTATGGCTAATAGATTTATAAGTACAAGGAGTGCTACTATGCAATGTGTGGCGCTGATGCCCCAGTACCAACCACGGAACACAAACGTTGTACCACGACACATAACTCAAGACTTGATGCCCTCTTAGGGTCATATATTGACAATGAAAGTGACGACAAGGATGCCAAGGATGACATTGGCCACGACAAAGGCAGAAAGCATTTCAACGACCCGACACGACCTTGGCTGCAAAGTTTCCATGACTATCTCAACACCCGCAAACACCTTAGCAACTCCACCATCATGCAATGGTGGGGGATTCATTCCACACAATACCCTGTGTGGGGATCACTGGCATGGGACTTTCTTTCCATCATGGCTAGTTCTGTGTTGTCAGAACGAGTGTTTTCGTCTGTAGGGATTATCATTAGTAAGCGTCATAACTATCTCAAGGCCGACATCGTGGAGTCGCTGCAATTCTTGAAGTGCAATATCAGGTCGAACATCTTGGCTCAGGAGGCTCCTACTGTTTGACAACACAGAACGTGGAGGTGATTTGCTTACTCACATTGTTGGAGGTGTTGAGGCTAAACAGTGTTCAGGCAGATGATGGTGGTTGTAGAACAAGTGTTATTAGAACTTAGACATTGAGTTCAAATCTTATATAGTGACATGTGATGTACAATTATATAAGCTACTCTAAGTAAAGAAATAGAATAGAAATAGGAGCGAAGGCCACTAAAAGATAGCATGTTCAACACTCTCCCTCGCTCAAAGCATGGTGTGCTGATGAGCGGAAATGGCGACTATGGAGGGGTTAAGATGATCCTGAGTGATGTGTGGAATTCCTCAAATTTGATACACCCCAGATTTTTGATGAACATGTCAGCAGGATTGCTGACGCCATCTATAAAAAATAGTTCAATATGGCCGTCCTGGATCCAATCATGAATCGCATGCCAACGAATATTGATGGGCTTACTGTGCAGTTCAGTGATCGGATTGGATGCCATGAAGATGAACCCTTGATTGTCACCGCAAATTATTATTGCATTCATTTTATACCCGAGTTCTCGCAGAAGTTGTCGAACCCAGAAGGCTTGTCTACCGCAGTCCGATAAGGACATGTACTCAGCTTCAGTAGAAGAGTGCGCCACAGTAGGCTGCAGGCGAGATCACCAGCTGAAGGTACATCCGGCTAGCTGTAAGAACCAACCAGTTTGGGACTTGCGTGTGTTTGGGTTGGATGCCCAATCTGCATTGGTGTATGTGATAATGCCTTGGTCCTTGTTACCATCGAAGCACAAGGCTGCTTTGGGCATCCTTAAGAGGTAGCGGCAAATATATAGCACTTTTGATAAATGTTCCTCTTTTGGGTTCACCGAATGACGTGCCATAGTTGTGACAGCATAGGCAATATTGGGTCACATTCCGATCATGATGTAGATCAAGGAACCAATAACAGTTTGGAACTTCCGATGAAGTCCAGGGTTAACGGGCGCATCGTTTTTGATGGGGTAATACCCCTGAGGCAAGGAAGTCGGCGTGGACTTGGAGTTTTGCAAATCAAAACACTGGATGATTTTGTGAAGGTATTCCTTCTGGTCAATGTAAAGTTTTCGACCGGAGTGTTTGATGTTCATGTGCAAGAACTCTTTGGCTTTGCCAAGATCGCGACATTCCCATTTGCGCATGAAATGCACTTTGACCTCATCAACGATCGCCTTCTTGACATCAAAGACCCAACGATTTTTGATGACTTTACGATCTTTAGGACGATCAACCAGTTCAAAAATATCTCATTTTTTCAGAACATCAAGTTGTGCGTGACAAGCATCTTTCCATTCCTTTTGTTGCGTGGATGGTAGGGTGTAAATGTCCACTCACAGATCGGCTTAGAGTAATCTGCAGTATCTAGCTGGATCGCCTTCCCCAAGAGAAAAGCAATGAGCGCAGCTCCCCCTTCCCTGGTGATGCGCTCAATCTCCTCTTTGGAGCGATCACGATCTTCCTAGGCAGGAATGTTGTGGGAGGGCTCGACAGGGAAATCCCCGGGAACTTCTTGTCAAGGAGGCACACCACTGTGACCAATATCGCACCATGTACGGTCTGCATCGCGCTCATAATCAACAGGATGGCGGTCATCTCCATATATGTTCCCTGGGCGCTTGGGAACACGCTTCTCACGCTCGGAGCGGTGAGGAGCAGGGGGAACAGCAGGAGCAGCAGCTTGAGGGCAACGTTCAGGGGCCTTGCCTTTGCAGGGATGCTGAGGCGGCGGAGGTGGTGCAATGGGCGATGGAGTGCAAGGTGGAGGCGCATGCAATGGTTCCAGAGGTTCTGGTGTGTGTTCCAGTTCTGGATGACGAGGTTCCAGACGAGGGAGGAAGTCATCAAAGTCAGTTGGCATATCAGGGAGCAGAATCTCGACCTGTTGCTCTGAACCGGCCGATGTCCATGTCCGTGTAGGCTTTTTCTCACATAAAGGGAACAGCTGCTCATTAAAGAGTGCTTGTGCCAAAGTGAAAAGTGAGTTTTGGGGACAATGCATCAGAAGATAATTCCGATCGTTTCCAGGTGCAACACCTAGATACACCATTGGTTCTGATTTAGGGGCCAGCTTATTGGTGTGAATGTCCGAATGGACATGGGCGTATGCTTTGCAACCAAAGATGCAGAGATGGCCGATATCAGGAGCCTCCCCATTGAGAATCTCAAATGGAATGCGCCAGTTATGTCTGCACAATAGTGTCCTATTGTATATGTGGACAGCGTGACTCCAACTGAATTCCCACCAAGAATCCAGTGCGCAACAATCAAGGTGCATAGACTCGGACTTGTCCATAATGGTGTGCATAAAGTGCTCAGTGTGACCATTTTGTTGTGGGACATGAGGGGCACTCTGGAGGATGCATATCCCCTGAGAGGCAAGCAGCTCGTCGAAAGCTTTGGACTTGTACTCTCCCCCTGCATCGGACATCCATTCTCGAACTTTAGTGTCAAATTGGGTGGACACCATCGCTAAAAAGTGCTTGATTGCCTGAAGGGCATTGTCCTTGGTGTGCAAGAGTGCGCTCCACCCATATGATGTGTAGTCATCGAAAAAGGTGATAATGTACCGATACTTATGGTACAATATAATGGGGAAGGACTTAATGTCCGAATGGATAAGCTCGAAGGGCACTTTGGCTCTCTTGAGATCCAGATGGAAGGTGCGAGCAGGGGTTTTTCCCTCCACACAACCTTTGCAGGTTTTGTCTTCCTTTGGTATCTTGACTGAAGAAAAATTGCGTGTATGTTTCACAGCCTGTTTCATTACATCCTTGGAAGGATGTCCCATTCGTTTGTGCATGGTCTCAAAATCAGGAGCGATCGTAGAATGGTGACAACCGGTGATGTCCTCAATGGTATACATATTGTGGCCCATGCAGCCTGGTTTAAAGGATGTGAGCAGGGTGTCATCACCAAAGAGCATGTCTATACTCTCTGTGCTTCCTCTAACTTTGGCACCAGCGTTAAGCATTTGGCCCATAGATACCAATTGAACTCCTGAATTGGGGATATGTCCCATATCGAATAGAGTCAGGTTGCACACTTTGTTTTGTGCATCTTTCCACTGCAATTTGCAGCTGCCTGTTCCTACGACGTAGATATGACCAGAGGCAGTCGATACAGGAATCTTATTCTTTCCAAGCAATGTGTAATCACTGAAGTCAGATTGCTCAGGAGTGAAGTGCATTGAAGCACCGGAATCAAGGATCCAAAATGTGTTCTTAGCACAATGATCACACTTGGACTGAGAACCATGCGTGCAGGTAATGTCCATTGCATTAGGTACATTGTATATACCCTCTATGCTACTCGACGCTGTGTAAGAAGCGGAGCATGAGGATTGCGCAGTTGTGATCATCGGGAAAGAAACAAACCTTTCCTTCATAAACATATCAACTTCAGACCCATAAAGGTCGACAATGTCATCAGCGTCCCAAGAGTCAGCTATGTGGCTGACCCAGCGCCTTGATCGCTTGGAGGGACGCTCTAGTTCATCAAGATCCTCTTCCATAAATACACAGTTATACTGCACAGGGGAGAGAGGAGGAGAGGGGGCAGATGGCACGACAGGTGCCGATTGAGGAAGAGCGACAAGCGGTGTCGCTGAAGTGGACAGAATGGGGGAGGTGGCAACAAGAAGTCCATCTGTTGAAGAAGCGGCAGAGCTGCGTCGATTGACCGAATGGTCTCGCAGGATGGGTGGATGTTCAGCTGATGAGTGAACGTGAATACTTCCTTGGTCTGCGTGAATGCAGCAGAACCACCCTGTCCTTGGTATTGTTGAGCACTACGATGAGCGCTCGCGTGAGGGTTGATGACAAAGGGAGTAAGGACAGTGGGGGTGGAGGAGACGATAGCAGTCGAGGCAAAGTAATCGCCGCTACCAGATTCAGAGTCATGCTCGACGAACTCGAGCACGTTCCCCTTCTCCCACTGTTGCTTGCCTCCCCGCTTGACATGCTTGGTCTTCTTCTTCTCAGAGTCAGCATTCTCCCGCTGCTGCTGCCTCTGAGAGGGCGCTGCAGGGGGGTTTTGCTGTTGACCCTGGAAGAAGGGGTTCCCTGGCTTCCACTTGATGCCGGAGATCTTTTGCGCCTGCTCTGGCGCCTTACCTTTGCCTCCCATATTCTTTGACTCCCTCGTGAGTGTCATCGCCTGGAGATTTTCAGGGATGGGGTACTTGTTGGTTTTTAGCCACATGAAAAGTGTCTGGAACTTGGCGAAGGATGCCATAGGGTTCCCCAAGGTGGGGATAGTACCGTCCATCATGGCCTTGAAGTCCGCAAAGATCTGGGGTAGTCCAGGAGTCCCGTAGTCGGTCTTGATTGTCTCCAAGAGGGTGAAAGCATGGGTCTCCATAATATATTTTTGGAGGATGGTTGGTGAGAGAGTGAGTCGGATCGTTCCCAAGATCTTGTTGTTGTTCTCAGTCCACTTAATGAATTGTGAGATAGCCTCACTGTCACTGTTGGAATCGATAAGAGGGCACCTAATGGTCTTGATCCATGAGCCACCAGTCGCCAGAATGGCGCTCTCTATCCTAGGCCACCATGTGCTGTAGTTGGCACTGGTGAAAACGGGAATCTGAAAGTTGGTGGAGGACGACATGGTCTAGGGTTAAAGCGATTAGTATAATGAAACGTCAAAGGTTCCAGAAGGAACGATGACAAAGGTTCACCATAGGCGCTCCTTGAATGCAGCGTGTAATGCACAGTCATCATCTTCATGCCGCATCGTTTAAACGACGCTGGCATGTTGGCCTCATCGCCGAGCTTATTGTGCATCATGTAGAATGACGCTGCAATAGCTTTAGGCGAGTTGCTTAGCAGCTCCAGGTGCAGCGATTGCTTGCGCTCCCTTCATGCTTAGCGGGGCTCATAACCTGTTTGACAACACAGAACGCGGAGGTGATTCACTTACTCACATTGTGTTACGGTTGACCGGGGAGGGGCAAGCGTAGCCTTGCAAAGATAAAGTGTAAGCACGAGATGAGGACTCGCCTAAGTGCCGTGCACGAAGGTCGACGATGAACTGCCTTGAAGGATCGGCAGGAGCCTAGCGAGGAGTGTCCACACGGATGGTAGGAACACGACGAGGAAAGCAAGTTCTGCAGTGAAGCAGATGTATTGCATAGGAGATACAAGGTATATCGCAAGGAGGTCTAAGCTAAGGAGTATGGATGGGAGACAAGGGTTTATATACCCAAGTCATGGAATATGATGGAACTCCTTGGAATGTCTATGAGTAAGCGAAGAAGGTCATAGAATGTTACGGAAGAAAGTACGAGCCAATGGCGAAAGAAGAGCAGAAAGTAAGAGCCAATGGCAAAAGAAGAGCGCTTGGTAAGCGCGATAGAAACTGATGGAATCTCATGGAATAATTGGTAATACAACTGTGTCATGTGACACGAAATAAAGGTGCAAGAACGGTGAGAGAAAGGACGAGAGAAAAGGAAAAGGGGAATCGTAACATTACCCCCGCACTAGCCAATGAGTCACCAGACGAAGATCAAGCAGGGGAATTATAACCGGAACCGTCAATGTTGTAGTATCCCTCGTCGGGGATAACGTCGTCGCCTTGAACAGGAGAGGGAGAGCGGCGAGAGAGAGTAGGGCGACGGGGTCAATAAGGAGGGGGGTGAGAACGTCGCAAGCCGCGACCACGATAAGGAGGAGGAGGGGATCGTACCGCGGGTGAAGAGTGATGTGAGCGGCGAGAGGAGGACCCTGAGGACGAAGACGAGGGAATGGTGGGAGGAGGGGAACGACGACGAATCATGCGGTCTGGACAGCGCATCTGAGGGTGGCCGGGACTCCAACGCAAACAAATGGAACATTGGTAATAGGGGCATTCAGGACGGGTGTGGCCGAGTCGACGACAGGAGTAGCACGCCTCGTTGTAGCGAGGAGGGGAACGACGACGAATCATGCAGTCTGGACAGCGCATCTGAGGGTGGCTGGGACTCCAACGCAAACAAATGGAACATTGATAATAGGGGCATTCAGGACGGGTGTGGCCGAGTCGACGACAGGAGTAGCACGCCTCGTTGTAGCGAGGGTGGTCGGATGTGAGGGGTAGCTCACCATTGTTCCCGCTAAGCCAAAGATCAACTCGGTCCAGCATCTCGAGTTCAGCGAGAGTAAGAGGGGAAGCTGGCGAGGAGGACGACGTTGACTGTGGCAGAGGGTTACGAGGGGGAATGGGCAAGTATGGGATGTCGTCGAGGCAGGATTGATAGTAGGCGATATCGTCCATGAAATTGAGGAAGTCCATTTGATGCATCAGGTGAAGGAGATCCTCCTCCAGGGAGGCGCGGAAGGAAATGATGCGGCGTAGGAAGGTAGACACTTCCTGGTGGGAGGAGAGTGTGACATTCGTCGTAGTTAGGAGGAGACGTGAAAGTGTAAGGAAGAGACGGTAAAGGTATATGCGAGGGGTGAATACTGAGGGAGCACGATGTCCCTTGTGAAGAGCAGCGATGCATGCCTTCTGAGTATGGAAAGTCTTGGCTTTGACGATCCATTCGGCGATGGTGGTGGGGAGTGGGGTCATAGAGAGGATCATGGTGGAGAGCTGTTGGTCAAGCCCAAGCGAGAACTGAGCAATGAGGGTGACTTCATCAGTGATTCCCATCTTCGAAGCGAGATTCTGGAAGTCTGTGATGTACTTCTGGAAGCCATCGTCGATCTCACCCGAGGACAGCATAGAGGACTTCTGGATGAGCTTGGAGAGCTCAAGACGTGCGGTGGCTTTGGTGTCAAAGGGGTAAAAGGTGGACTCAAAATTTTCTACAAATTTCTCAAAAGTCTTCTTTTTGGAGTCGACAGAGGCATCAGCCATGTGATCGTACCACATCTCAGAGAAAGAGACTCCCCGTCCTTTACTCATCTTGTTGAGTGTTGTCATGATCTTGTCCTTGGCCTTCTTGTAAAGCGAGCTATTGATAGAAAAGTAGGCATTCATCACTTTGATCCATCAGGTGGCATCGGCTGGTTCACCCGAAACGTCTGCTGGGAGGGCAGCTTTGAGCTCAGACATGGTGACAATGGGGGGTGCTAGGGTGACTGAGGGTGTGGTCTGGACAGCGCATCTGAGGGTGGCCGGGACTCCAACGCAAACAAATGGAACATTGGTAATAGGGGCATTCAGGATGGGTGTGGCCGAGTCGACGACAGGAGTAGCACGCCTCGTTGTAGTGAGGGTGGTCGGATGTGAGGGGTAGCCACCGTTGTTCCCGCTAAGCCAAAGATCAACTCGGTCCAGCATCTCGAGTTCAGCGAGAGTAAGAGGGGAAGCTGGCGAGGAGGACGACGTTGACTGTGGCAGAGGGTTACGAGGGGGAACGGGCAAGTATGGGATGTCGTCGAGGCAGGATTGATAGTAGGCGATATCGTCCATGAAATTGGGGAAGTCCATTTGATGCATCAGCTGAAGGAGATCCTCCTCCTGGGAGGCGCGGAAGGAAATGATGCGGCGTAGGAAGGCAGACACTTCCTGGTGGGAGGAGAGTGTGACATTCATCGTAGTTAGGAGGAGACGTGAAAGTGTAAGGAAGAGACGGTAAAGGTATATAAAGGGTGCTTGATTGTCAAGGTGGGCATCGAGGGTGCGGCTGAGGGTAACGTCCCGTAATTGTGAAACGAGGTGTACAGTAGCAGAAGAAGAAAGGAAAGAATCGCGTCATCTGTGAGCGAACGCGGGGAGTACTATTGAGGGAATGGAAGATGGTACGTTTAAAGGAAACATTGGGAGAGAAGAAGGCGGAGATAACAGTCGTTCGGCGAGAGTGCGGAGTAGGGAGGGGGCATCGTTATTGGCAGCAACCTCCCAGCCGGCGTCGGCAGCAGTGGAGTGTTGATCGATATCAAGAGAGGGGGAAGAGCTGGTCGAGGTGGAGGTAGTGGGGCCGATTGACATGTTTGCGTTATGAGGGGTTGGAGGAAGGAAGGAATGCGGAAGGGTGTCGTCTTTTATACTCCAGGAGTGCGGTCCTTGAATGTTTTAAATCCCGTTCAGGGACCCAAGAGTCATCTTCTGGCGGGTACCCTTTCCATCGGATCAGGAATGATCGGGAAGAAGAAGAGCCGCGATGTTTTAATATCCGCTCGATTTCAAATTCTTCTTCTCCGCTGATGAGGTCAGGTGGAGGTTTTGGGAAATTTGGCCCATGTACGCTGTTTTCGCGATAGGTCGATAAGAGGGAAGCATGGAAGGTTGGGTGAATTTTCCATGTTTTGGGGAGACGGAGGCGGTAGGTGATTGGAGATAGGACGTCGGTGATAGTAAACGGTCCTTCACGTTTTGGAGAGAATTTGGGATCAGTGATGCGTCGGTTGAGGTTCTTTGCCTCTAACCAGACCTTGCTTCCTTTGGCGAATGGTGTGAACATTCGTCGGGTTCGTGAGGCCATGACTTGTCGGGCAAGTTCATGTGCTGCGAGGGCTTCGTTTCGTGCAGCGATAAGGGTCTTGAGACGGGCTTCGACGGCAGGGATAGAAGAGTCGGCAATTACCGAGGGGAGGGCATGGGGTTCATCTCCCATCATGAGATAGAATGGGGATTGATTAGTGACGGAGTGAGGTCGGTGATTGTGGGCAAACTCCACGTGTGGGATTAGAGAGGGCCATGAGGTGGGGTTATTTCCGCAGAAGATGCGGAGATACGTTTTGACTTCTTGGTTGACACGTTCAGTTTCTCCATCAGTCTATGGGTGGTAGGCGGTGGATAGGGCAAGGGAATAGTTGAGGAGGCGGCCTAGTTCCTTTGCAAAGGCAGAGGCGAATTAGGGGCCGCGATCAGAGATGATTTTATCATAAAGACCGAAGCGGGTGTAGACGTGGAGGAAAAAGAAGTGTGCAGCTCCTTCAGCAGTGACCGTTTTGACCGTAGGACAGAGAATCACCCCTTTAGTAAGCCTATGGTCGACCACGACCAAGAGAGAGTCAAAGCCGGAGGAGGGAGGAAGGTCCGTGATGAGGTCACAGGAGATCTGCTGGAAGGGGCGTGAGCAAGAAGATCGGATGGGCGTGAGAGGGGGAACGGTG
>JBBPJJ010000840.1:0-13836 GCA_038088635.1 Veloboletus limbatus
TCGCCCTTCTGGAAGAGTCCAGAAAGGAAGCTCTTGCTGCTCATGAGTCAGCTCGTCGCCTTATGGCACAACATACTACATGGAGGTTTTCCCCTTGGAAATCTGGAGATAAAGTTTGGCTAGAGGCAACTAATCTCCGTATCCCCTTCCCATCTCGGAAACTTGCACCCAAACGTTTGGATCCCTTTGAAATTACTCAGGTACTATCTCCACTCTCCTATCGGCTCAAACTCCCTTCCACATGGAAGATTCACAACGTTTTCCACGCCTCCCTCTTATCCTCATATCAATCGACTGAAGCATATGGTCCTTCATTCCTAACACCGCCTCCGGACGTTATAGAAGGCGAGGAAGAGTATGAGGTTGACGGCATCCTTGCCCACCAGGGATTCCCTGGCCGCTATCGGTACCTGACCGCATGAAAAGGATACTCTACGTCGGAAAACACTTGGGAACCCGAGACTAATCTCTGACACGCTCATGACATCCTTTCTAAGTACAAAAGAACCCATTCTCTATGATAATCGATGGCGCCTCATTTCCTTGCCCCCCTCATTCCCATTCTTACATTTGCTCTCTTCTTCGTCAATCAAATTCTTTGGTATTTCTTCTTGAAAACACCTTCCGTTTCTTCCAACTCAGTTTGAATGGTTGTTTCCCTATCGTCTCTCTTATACAATTTAGTTTTATCTTTCGCTCTGCTTTTTCTTTCCTTCGCACAGTACCAGTCTGCCCACAGTTCCTCCCTACCCACTACATCAACATCCTCTATGCCGCTGCCCTCGCTTGACCAGACTTCGTCCTCGCCCTCGAAAATGATTCTCTATTCTCTGAGGACGACATCTCGGTAGAACTAGTCCAACTTTTCCTTGTCGTTTCCCAAGTTCAACTTTCTCACTTTCGCACTGCTCCCTGGGATCTCCCTGAGGAATTTGGTATTCTTCTTCGCCTACAAATCAATCGTCTTCCTGAGCATGTTCTTTCCATCCTTCACTTATACGGTTTTCATACTTACTTTGAACATCTTCCTCGACAACTTACTTTTCGCATTTTTAAACCCATCTTTCTTTCTTTACCTCAAGATGCTCGTGATCGCTACATAGAATCCTTTTCTTCCACTCCACTTTCTCCCCCTTCTCCTGATATTTCCCTTCCCATTCGTGTTCCTGCTCCCCCTGCCGACCGCGTTCCCTCTCCACCCCCGGAGTCCACTCTCACCTCTTCACCTGAGGTTATGTCCCATTCTGACGACGAGCCTACCATTGTTTCCCATCCTGATGACTATCAGGTTGACCCAACCATCATAGCTCGTAATCGTGAGCTGGTCACCTATCATCGCCTTTCTGATGGATCTCAGGTTCTTTCCTCCGCTGTTCACGTTATCCCCTCTCCTCTTGTTCACAGTCCTGCCACCACTTCCACTCGTTGCTACCAGTGTGGTTTGTTTGGTCATTATCGAGTCGACTGTCCCAACTATTGGTGTCCCTCTTGCCGTAGCTCCTGTCCTGGCCATTCCCCTCGCAATTGCCTATCCCAACAATGCACCACATGCTCCCATTGGGGACACGCTGACCACTTCTGTCCGCGTCGCATCTGTGGACATTGCAATAACCTTGGTCATCTCCTCGCTGACTGCCCCTATGAACACTATACCGTTGAACAAGCATCTTATGTCGTCACTGGACAATCTCTTCCCCCTTCTGGAGTGTAGACTTCTTGAGCCTGGGGCTCGAATGTACGATGGGGGTAATGTTACAATTTTCCTCCTATTTCGTTCCACATACTGCTTCTCCATCCTTCGTCCTTCTCCTTCTCATG
Source organism: Veloboletus limbatus (assembly GCA_038088635.1). Classification (NCBI taxonomy): domain Eukaryota; kingdom Fungi; phylum Basidiomycota; class Agaricomycetes; order Boletales; family Boletaceae; genus Veloboletus; species Veloboletus limbatus. The sequence goes on from JBBPJJ010000840.1 coordinate 1,819, forward strand.
TTAGTGGTATGTTTCTCTATTCATATGACCATGTTCTTCTCTTCTCGTGTGGCGCCCGCATCCATCTTCATCTTCCTTCCTGAACTTTCCTTCTTCTTCATGATTTCTCTCGTAGTCGTGTAGTTAGCTAATCTTCTCCTAAGTTCTATCAGGTTCTACGCTTACGTGGCCCTTTAGATTAGCTAATCTTCTTTCTCCTTCCATCTTGTTCCATGATTACGCGTCCCTATCTATTTAAGTACCTCTCCCACTGTACTTTATTCTTATTCTCGATCTGCGCTATACAGTGTATCATCTTGAGTCACTCCTAGTCCCTTCGTCGTCGTCTAAGTCCTCCTCAGTCTTGCCTTCGTATGGCAATCCCTCAGTCTTCGCTAGCATAAGAGATCAAGGAAGTGTGCCCTCTTCGTGGTAGAGGCACTACTTTGCTAGCTCCTTCATCCTTTGTCCTCAAGAGTACGCTCAGCATAACAGTAAGCCCACTCCCTGCAACAATCTTCCCACGCATCAGGCACACAAGACCAGGCCCATCAAGCGCAAGCAGGCGGACCTGACCTTTAGTCAGCAGCATCAGCAGCAGCACCAGCAACCTACTGCTGGACCATCGCACTCGGGCAGCAACGCTAACAACCCCTTGCAGAAGGAGCGCAGAGAAGGTAAACGGTCAGCCTGTGCGACTAAGAATCGCCACAAACGCCATGTGCATCAAGCAGCTGAAAATGCTGCCTCATCAAGTTTTTCCTTTTCTACGATGATGGACAACACCACCATTTTGCACCCTCTCACGCCATCGCCACCTTATGCGCCATCACCCGACACCATCTTTGCTTCACTCTCCAACATCCTATTTCCCGTGCCTCAACCTCTCGCGTCCACACCATGCGATCCACGCACTGTTGCGCATACACCCGGTGTGGCCCATTACGGGCCCCCGGCTTTCTCCAAGACCAAGCACGCTGTCACGCTCACCGACTCGCTCAGCGTCCCAGCGACACAAGCGACCGTCAAGCGCCTCAACCCAATTGTCATCAAACGATGACGGAATGTGAGCCCGGGGCCGAGCGGACAAACTCGCCCCCCCTCACCCTTCCAAATGGACGGGCCGTTTGCACAAAATGCATCCAAGGTTGCCACTCCACATCCCCTCGCCGACCGTCTCAAAGAGACAGCATGTCTTCCCCTCGCTGAAACCACTCAGATCAGTACACCCGATTCCGAAACGGTGAGTCTAGGGATTGAGGAACCAGATGCCTACCTTGAGACATTCTTCCACTACTCGGCGGACCCGCTCGGAGAGACAATCAAGCTGGGTACATTTGATTACATCCCTCGGGTCCCTCAAGATCTGATGTTTGACCCACAAGGCAATGTCATTGACAATAAAGACCCTTATGGATATGGCCTCTTCATGTCTGATGATCCCATGGAAGAATGGTTAGTCCCTTCCTTCCTTTGTCCTTCATACACATGGGCAGATGAATATTCACTTTGTAGACATCAAACTTTATGTTGTGCTGTTCTATCAGTAGTTACCACTAATGTAGTAACTACATATCCAAATGATGAAGCTTCCTTGGATAAATTTGTCCAGTGTGATGATTGTTCTAAGGATAGGAAGGGAAAGGGAAAAGCTCATTCCCATACCATGCCTTCACATGTCTGGCTATTGGACTCTGGAGCATCATCACATTTTACAAGCGACATAAAAGACTTTGTGCAGTATCGACCATTTTCGGTCCTACAAAGCACACAAACCGCAATGGCTCTGCACCAATTTTAGGTGTAGGAACCGTTCTTGTACACTTCAACAACAACCTTGTGCAGTTAACGCCGGTTGTATATATGCCAGATTGCACCTTGAAACTCATTTCAATGGGGACTCTTTTATGCAATGCGTGTATTCATCTGCATCACAACAATGATGCCATTCATTTTTATGACACTTGTTCTGATGCCATCTTTCTCACATTTCACACGCATCCAGGCAACACGATGTTTTGGTTGTCTGCAATACCCCTTCATAATGTACAAGAACTTTCTCTTGTAGTTGTCAATTACCAACTGTTACATCAGCATCTGGGACATCCCTCGAAAGAGGTAATCTGTGCAGCCAAGAAGCATTTTCAGGATTTTCCAGATGTTTCTATCCCATTGCAACCTGGCCTCTGTTGCGGATGCCAATTGGGGAAACAGCCCAATCATTCTTTTCCTCATACTGAGATGCAAGCAACCGCTCCCTTTGAACTGATCCATTGCAATCTCAAATCTTTTGAGGTTTTAGGGTACAGCAAGAAACAATATGTATCATCTTTTATGATGACTACTCTTCTGCTGCCTGGATCTCTTGCATCGCAACCAAAGATTAGACTCTTCGCATGACCAAGCAATTTTTTGCTGCAGTGCGAACACAGTATAATGCCAACATTAAACACTGGCATTCTGATTCAGGAGGAGAGTTCACCTCTAAAGCCTTCACGGATTTCCTGAAGGATAATGGTGTCGCTATTCATCGTTCTGCTCCATATGTACATCAACAGAATGGATATGCAGAACAAATAATTCGTACACTCATGGATAAGGCACAGGCCATGCGTCTCAATGCTGCCTTACCCCCCTCCTGGTGGGAATTTGCACTCCTCCATGCTTCCCATGTGTATATGCGAACACCAAATGAACACTTACACTGGAAGACACCTTTCGAGATGCTACACAAATGCAAACCCACTGTGTCTTACCTTCAGGTTTTTGGTTATGGCGCATATGTCCATATTCCTGCTGAGACCCGCTCTGGAAAACTTGCCCCTAAGTCTGAACTGATGACTTATCTTGGTGTCTCTCCTCACGGTGATCGCAATCACCTTTTCATGAGGGATCACAGCGTGCTCTTCTCATCTGCACATGCTGTCTTTGATAAACAGCTCTTTCCTCATTGCGACTGACACACTTCCTCAGGCAATGGTCTTTCCAGTCTCTCATCGTGCTCCAGCACACCATCACCCTAGTGATCCTTCCCCTCATACTGGCTGGTCCTCTGATGAGGATGAGGATGGCGTGGCTCCGCCTTGCCCTCGCCCTGTCCTATCTCCTCCTTTGGTTGTCCCTGCCTCTCCTTCTGGATCACCTCCTACGCCTCCCGGGTTGCCTGCCCCAGTCACTCCTCCTAGTGTCCCTCGTCCTCCACCCGCTGTGCCTCCTGCTCCTCATCGCAGTCAGCATCCCTGTTGCCCTCCGGTTCACCCTGACAATGTTTATGGCGAAGCTTGCCACCCATTGCAACAATTACAGGAGATTGAACGTGATACTTGCTTGCAGGACCTCGTTCAGCCTGGTCCTTCTACTGCTCCTCCTGATCCTCCACGTGCCCCCTCTGCAGAACCTGATACCCCTATTTCTGATGCTCACATTGTTCAGGTTGTTCGGGCTGGGGGAGATGATTTGACACACTTTTTACTTGCCCAGGCTATCCCCCTGGATGACTCTTTCCACACCAATGTTAATTATCACGAGTGGTCATACCGCAATATTTTAAAGTTGCCATCAGATGAGCAATCACTATGGTGTAAAGCTTGTGAAAATGAGCTACAACCCCTAAAAGACCAAAAAGTCTATAAAATAGTAGACCGTCCTACTCACCGCAAGGTGATTAAAAACCGATGGGTTTTCGATGTGAAACCTGATAGCCGTAAACATGCCAGATTGGTTGCCAAAGGTTTTTCACAAATAGAAGGAATTGATTTTGATCAGATATTTTCCCTGTATGCTTTGAAATAGTACCATGCATGCTCGTGCTTGCCGCGCTTGAGTCATGGTACATCACTGGTTTAGATGTACGATCTGCCTATCTCTATGGCGAACTGGAAGAGGAACTCTATATGGAGTTTCCTGAAGGGTTTTTACCTCCACATTTAAAAAATAAAGTCCTATGACTCCTGCACGCAATCTACAGCTTGAAACAAGCTGGACTTGTCTGGTAGAAAACACTAGATAAATCGATGAAGGAGCTAGGATTTACACGCTTGCACTCAGACACCAGTTTATTTGTCTACCGTGTCAATAAAACATTCATTCTAGCAATAATCTATATTGACAATGCCCTATTCTGTGGACCAGATCGAGCTTTAGTAGATAAGCTCAAGGCCACATTCATGAAGAAATGGAAATGTCGTGATCTCGCAGAACCTCATGAATTCCTCCAAATGACCATTAAGTGAGATGGTCAAAAGATACTTCTAGACCAACAAGATTATCTCGCAAAGGTACTCGAAAGATATGGCATGACACATGCCAGACCTGCTTATACACCGCTTCCTCCCGGTCACTATTTGGAGAAGAATGATGCCCCTATTAATGCAGCGCTAAGAACGCGCTTCCAACAGCTCATCGGCTCATTGCTCTACCTCATGATCGGTACTAGACCGGATATTGCACATGCAGTTAACACCATCGCCCGTGCCTCTGCAAATCCATCACAAGGCCTCTTGACAAAGCATTACATATCTGTCAATATTTAGTGGGAACAAGCAAATACTGTCTTATATATGATGGTTCCCTGGATCAGGGACTTTATGCCTGTACTGACTCAGATTGGGGTCAAGACCATCTTGCTCACCATTCCTAAACTGGGTATTATCTCAAATTGGCGAACTGTGTGTTTTTGTGGAATTCAAACTTACAAAAAACCACTGCATTGTCTTCCACTGAGGCTGAATACATGGCCTTGAGTCATTGCGCTCGACAAGCAGTATGGATATGCCAGATGATGAGGGAACTCGGTTTTAACCTTGGCCCTATTCCCATCTGTGGAGATAATCAGGGGTCACTCTTTATAGCACAAAACCCCATGACAGAAAAACGCTCCAAGCACATCCACATTTGTTATCATTTTATGTGGGACGCAGTAATGAATATGAAGGATGTTGAACTACTTTATATCCCTGGAACTGACAACCCAGCAGATATGTTTACTAAAAACCTCACTCGTGTCACGTTTGAGAAATTCCGTTCACACCTTGGGCTTGTATTCTATTAATGGTGGCTCATATTTATGTGCTTGCCCTTCTCCTCTTTCCATTCCTTTCTTTACATACTTTCCATACCACGTATATCAAGCAAGGGGGAGTGTTGAAAGAAATGGTAGTGCCCCTATTTAGCTTAGTAATAAGCTTAGTCATACTCAGACTTGTAGTGTATATCAGTCGTCTCAGAGTATGAATACTATTTAGCTGATTTTGAATCACTCTTACACCTCAACATCCACCATCGACTACAAGGTATGTAAGAATACCTGTATTGCTCTTCCCATCCCCCTGCAAAGGGGGACTGCCATTGCAACAATTATCACTTGCACAAGTCGAGAGTAAGTAGATCAAGAGAGTCAGCATGGGTGTAGTACGTATGCTTGTAGTCATCCTCCTTGAAATCAATCCGTTCGCAGCAGCCAAACGTCCACTCGTCAATCCCACACTCAATCTAGAACATTGGTGAATAAGATCAAGTAGTATGTGAATAGCACCTACTGCTGTGAGAGTCAGCACCAAGCAAACTTGCGGAAACGGGTTGTAATATTTTGCCCATCAGATTCCATTGTCATTCTTGTTCTTGAATAAGACTTCATTGATTACCTGCTAGATGGCTTGATTGGCATAGATTCCGCTGTGTTTATTGATGGACACACCGCGGTACTTGATGTATGGGTAAGTACTAGTATGCTAGTATATTTGGTTGAGAGAGGACATACTCGAAAGATGAAGGCCTTGTCCTTTTTAAGTGTGGCCACGAGATCACGGTTTTTGGCTTGGACGTCTACATCAGAGCTTGTTTCGAACTGGAACGTCGCTGCGACAGCATGGCATGCCTTCGTTTTGAACTGTCCATGAACAGTTGAGCTTCGTTTCGTGATCTAAAAAGCATGTGAGCAAGTATGTGGCATAGATTTAAACACCTACCAGTCTCGAAAGCATATCATCGAAGGTAGTATTGGCATTGTATTGAGACCATGCAAGTGACCATGCTCCCTCTGCCCATTTACGCTCCTTGACATCATCGGGGAACGGGTCCTCAGTGAGCAGGAGCACACAATAAATCTCAATGGCTGTATCAATGATGGTATGGGTTCCCATGTCATAGTCACCAGCTTTGGCTGGCTTCATTAAGTTGCCCAAATTCGTACTACTGACAGCAGGCATCTTGAGACTCAGGCTAGAGGCATCTGCTTGCAAGCCCGTAGACTTTGCATCAGAGGCACTCTGGACATCATCATCACTGAGCACAACTGCAAGTTGTCGCCATAAGCGTTTCCTTGGTGCTGGATCCTCAGTGGAGCCAGGCTCATCTTGAGTAACATCGATGTCGGTGTCGGTGTCAGTGTTGTCAGCAAACACACTCTGGTTGGCAACTTGAATGCTATTGCGAGTCAATGACATATATCTAATAAACATGAATGAAAATAGGACTTACTCGGAGAATGGTGTTGGCTCATGCATCCTCTTCTTGCCACTAATGGAACGACTCTGTGTCTGGACAGGTGAGAGAACCCATACGTGTGGTGGAAGCATAGCCTAATAATCTTAACGTCAGTAGGTTACATATCAAAGATATGAACGTACTTTTGCAGGCTTAACTCGCACAGGTATAGGTGGGACAATACTCTTGCATGGGATCAGCTGTGAAGACAAAGGGACCGACAGAGGAACTGGGACACGAGAATTATTGGCACTTCCTACAATAGATCGGGAAGTAAACTGCATAACAATGGTGAATTAGCCATGTAGATGCGGAAAAACAAAGAAAAAAAAAAAAAAAAAACTGCATTGTCCATCGGAAGAGAGGGCACCCTAGGGCTTGCGTGTACTGGCCCGGGGGCTGTTGAAGGGGTTGGTGGACCTTGTTGGGCAGCCAGGATAGCCTGTTCATGCTTGCATGCCTTGACATCATGACGCTTGGCTTTGGCATGGGCTTGCTATTCAATGGCTTTCTTTTCCTCCTTGTTGCTTTCTATAATCATGCGTGAGAGTGAAAACCATGGCCAGCAAAGTGAAGAACTTACCACGCATCAGCTGAACCTTCTCGCTTGGGCGACGCACGCTTGCAGACATAAGAAGATTATCTAAGACTCTAGATATGATGGGATTACTGGTTGTGTAGTCTCTTGAAAATGCCGCCTGTGAGCACAGAGTGGTGGAGGTTACTGGTCAACAAGGGGAACGGTCAATGGTCAGCTGCATTAAATAACACAAAAAAAAACTGCCACTATTGTGTGATCTTGTGGCAAGTGCTCGCCAATGGGGCCCGAATAGTCCTGAATAATAAGTTCTGAATAGTTTTTACCCGGGGGGGACTCATCTGCCAGAGAGGGACATCTGCTGAAGAGGGACATCTGCCAAAGATTATTATTATAGGGTCCAAGGTTGACAAACCACATACCGTCCCTTTTTGCATCCATGCCACGGTGAGTTGCCTGCCTCAAAGCAAAGCTTCCACATGTCTGTGGCTATTGTGGCCAAGGGTTTCCTAGTTCAAGTGGGGTACGCCAACATATCGCACACTCTCCCCACTGTTAAGCAGCTATGCATGTCACGCACGTCGCTGCAGCCAATCCTCACCCTGGAGAGGACAATGAGCAAGGTGGTCCACTGCCCGAAATTGATGACTTACCTGATTTTGGGCATGATATCCCTGAAATTGAGGTGGAAGATGACATAGAAAGGGATAGAGGTCAGCATTCTCAACAATATGCATTAGAATTTGATGAAAAACCAGTGGCCGACATACTTGGCACCACACAAACTTCATTTGAACGGATGAGGGACATTCAGGACGCCTCAGGAAGAGGGACGTATTCCCCCTTTGTGGACCAAGACGAATGGGAGTTGGCCGAATGGCTGATCAGGAATGCGAATCAGCAGGCAACAGAAGAATTCCTAAAACTGTCAATTGTGAGTGAAATAAATTGCTTGACAAACCACTTACCTGCCCACATCATTTACAGACCCATGCTCGCACTCAACCAAGTTACCAGAGCAAATACACATTTATGAAATATATTGATCAGCTTCCTACTGGTGCTGAATGGACTTGCGAGCTAGTCCGACCCCATGGTGACCGCCAGGAGCATGCAGAAAGTGAAGATGGCACTAATCAGAATGAGGAGGAGGAATTGGAACTCTGGTACCGCAATCTGGTCACTTGCATTCAAGAGTTAATCAGTAATCCTGCTTTTGATGGCGAAATCGCATACGCACCTGAGAAAGTCTATGCTGACCGTGAAGGAAGATGTCGACGGTACGATGAAATGTGGACTGGCGAATGGTGGTGAAAAACACAAGTGAGTATAGCGGGACCTTATGTTTTGAACGCACCTTTAACCAATTGTAGCGCCATTTGTCTGACGGAGCAACAATTGCGCCAGTGATTTTATCATCCAATAAGACCGAGTTGTCTCGATTCAAAGGTGACAAAAGTGCCTGGCCTGTTTACCTCAGTATAGGAAACATCTCGAAAGAAGTTCATCGTCAGCCCGCTCGCCATGCATCCATTTTACTCAGCTACATACCTGTATCGAAACTCAAGTCATTTGAAGACAACTCAGTTGCTGGTTACTGCTTATTTCACTATTGCATGAAAAAGATCGTTCAGCCTCTTGTGGACGTAGGCCAGGAAGGAGTCGAGATGGTCTGTACAGATGGGAGGATATGGCGTGTCTTCCCTCTTCTTGCGGCCTATATCGGAGACCACCCAAAGCAGTGCCTTGTTACATGCCGCACAGAGAATAGGTGCCCCAAGTGCCTTGTTCCCACTGACCAAAGAGGCGCAAATATGCAGTTTCAACCTCGTGATCATGCCCAAACAAAACAAACCCTATTTGCGCAAGCTATACATCATTACCCACCCGATTTCATCGCCCAGGGCCTTTGTCCTATCTTCTTGCCTTTCTGGGCTGACCTTCCCCACACCGACATTTTTTCCTGCATAACCTCCGATATCTTACATCAGCTCCACCAAGGAATCTTCAAGGACCATTTCAAGAAATGGTGTGCAGAAATTGTGGGCAAGCGCAACTTCGATGCACGCTTTCGTGCAATGCCCCTCTATCCTGGTTTGCGCCACTTCAAGGAAGGTATCTCAAAAATCAAGCAATGGACGGGAAGTGATCACAAGCAGCTCCAGCGTGTATTCGTCAGTGCGCTGGTCGGGACCACTCCACATCGAGATGTTGTAAATGCCGGTCGTGCGTTACTTGATTTCATCTATCTAGCGCAATACCAATTTCATATGGATGATACTCTACATTCTTTACAGCACGCCCTCGACGAATTCCATGCAAAGAAGGACATTTTCATTGAGCTTCAATGCCGCGAACACTTCAATGTTCCTAAGCTTCATTCTCTACAGCACTACATCTCGACGATCAAAAACCTCAGAACCCTCAATGGCTTCAATACAGAGAACTCTGAGTGTCTACATATTGACTACGCTAAGAAAGCCTATGCTGCGAGCAATCGGAAGGACTATACCATCCAGATGACGAGATGACTCCAGCGCCAGGAAGCCGTCATTTGGTTCCAAACGTATCTTCGATGGCGAAATGGTAATACCACAGAAGACTCACAGGTAGAGCATGACAGCAGTGATTCAGAAGCCGGTAACGAAGTACTACCTACCACCACGTTGAAAGTGTCCATCATGCCAGTGCAATATTGTATCTCTCGTTGGCCCCACTTTCCACACAAGACAGTCCAGTATTTGGTGCAACACCACGGTACCATCAACTTTATTGAAGCCCTCCAGACTTTCCTCATTCACTTACCCTACAGACGCCAATATTTTCAACTGAATGAAAACGATTATTTTGATTGTTTTAGTAATGTCATCATCCCTTTAGAAACCAACGAACACGTGTCAGGCATGGGTGCTGCAAGAATCCGCTGCCACCCTCAACGCTCAAACGGTACTTGCAAGCCACCATCACCTTTGCACTTCGATACCGTTCTGATCCTGTTAGATAACGAGGCACAAAAGCTAGGTGGTTTTCATGGTATGTATTAAGTATTCATTTTTACGACGTCATCATTGACACAACTTGATGTTATTCACAGGGCTTTTTGTGGCTGAGATCCGAGTCATTTTTAGGCTCCCCACACACCTCAGAAATTATCCTCATCCTCTTGTATATGTTCATCTATTCAAGCCTTTGACTCGCTTTGACAGCAACCTTGGGATGTTCCAAGTCAGCCGCTCGACTCGAAACCACCTTTCAAATGCCGCCATCATCCTCATCACTCAAATAGTACAGCCTTGCCATCTAGTTCCTCGTTTTCCGAGCGGTGCTGTCAATCCCCTCTGGATGCATGGCCATGTGATGATTAGCGCTCACACATTCTATCTGAACAGATACATTGACTCTCGAATTTTTGAACAATACAGGGTCCATCAACAATACTGGTGATTTTGCATGGTGGTGCAGAGCGGGTGGGTGGGTGGGGGGTACGTACAATATTAGACTGACTATATTCGACACCAACTATCATCGTACTCAGTTCAGTGCATGTCAGTCTCGTGCCATACTTGTGAACTCGCTTTAGTTTCAACATGCCGCCACCATTGTATTCACCGTCACTGGCAAAACTGTCGAATGTTGGTCTTGCCATAGCTGGACACTGTCCTAAATTCCAATGCACCATCACCATCTAGTTACCAGCCATGATTGTACTCCCGATTAGCAGACTAGAATGTACTACTGTACTACTGACTAATAAACTCAGGCTGGTCTGACATTTGGACTATATGGTGCCATAGTAGCTATCCAGACAATTGTGGCCTGTGCTACCATAGTCTATGTAGATACACGTTAGCCAATGTCTCGTTATGGTAGTCGCATATTAGCTGATGTTATGTTACGGTAGTCTACATAAGAAGGCAGCTGTCATACAGTGACAACATAGCGCTATGTCGGCTATATATCAGAACCGTGTACTACAGGCACAAACCTTTTTTGCAGATGTGTCAGGGATGATGTCAGTAAAATCGAAGGGGGCTAGAGCAATGCGGTGTGCAGGTGAATGGTACTTACTGCAGCAACCAATATCCAGTAACATGGGTGGATCCACCATTCCACTTGCTTTGAGGATATAGGGGAATGCATCGTGTTCGGCCATATGGAGAACAATGTAGTGGAAGGAGCGAATGCACCTGTAGGGGTAGGTCTTACTGAGGGATCGATATCAGAATGGCCCGGTCACCGGTTAGTCAATGTAACATACTATGCTCTAGAAAAGGATCAAAGTAGGTGGCCATGAAGAATGGACATGGTGCAACTGACATTGTAGGACCGCTCACCTGCACTGTACCGCGGTGATGCATTTGGCAATCTCGGTATTGACGTCTACAGCATCGGGGTGAATATTATGGATAGTGTGACGCAGAAATGTCGTTTGCTGCTCTGACAACTCTAGGGTCTCGTCGAGTGCAGGAGTGACCAGGGCCTCAGCAGGCTGCTGTTCACTCAGAATCAGAATGTGCTCATTGTTCATAGTAGACATGTGTCTAAGCGGATGAGATGTGAGGCTACTTTGTGATTCTAGCGTAGGGATTTCATTGTTTTATAGCAATACATATTGCAGTACTGTTGTGCCCCCGCGAACTAAACAATGTGCTTTACTCACACATAATTCATGAGTGCTTTCTTTTCCTTCTGAGTTCAGTCATTGCCTTCTCCAAGGCTTCAAATCTGATGAAGCCTCCGATCTCTTTGATGGGACCATCACTGCTCATTCACTCCACCCTTGTGCCTGAAGGCACGCCCCTTTTTCCACTCAGCCTGCAGCAGTCTGTTCACAGTCAGTGGGGACTACAAGATATATGACTGAATTTTGTCTGACCATCAGCAAACCCTCATAAATCTCCCAGAATTCTACAGAATACCATAGCTCAGCCACCTTTTCCACAGTAACCCACAGAATGTCACAGCTTAGCTATCTTTTTCACAGTGATCCACAGAATGCCACAAAAACTCACAGTTTA
>JBBPJJ010000841.1:0-13835 GCA_038088635.1 Veloboletus limbatus
ATGACTGACTCACTACATGAGTCATACTTACTCATTATTCTTTACTCTTCAACAGAGTTCTTTCCGCTTCCATCGCATTCTGCGATGTTCTTTCATTTATCCTTTTACTTCCTTTTTCCTTTCGTAGCCTTGGTCCGTGCTAGCCTCTCTCGACATATATAAACCCTACTAGCACAACTTGTATTTCTTAACTTTGAGCTCCGCAATTCTACGCTTAGTCTTGCCTCTCAGTTCATCGACTTCGGTCCCAAGTCCCTCAGTCCTAGCTAAGGCCTCTCTATAATGAAGCCTTCTTCAAGTCCTAGTCTTCGCCCCAGTCCTAGTTACCTTGTGGCTACGTGCAAGCTTACCCGGCCCACACGTAACAAAAGCTCAAAGTTTACTTCTGCATGGCCACTACCATCGTGAGCCGTATCACCTTTCACCCTGTCTTCTAGTACTCCTAGAGCGTCGAGAACAACACCTCGACATCCTCCCCCAGTTATCCCAGAATCGTCTGACGACGAAGACCTCCCAGAACACTCAGACGAAAATGAAGACAACGAAGAAACTTCGCCAGTAACCCCAGTACAACCGCCACTTCAAACCCTAGCGCCTGCCCAACCTTCACCTCAATCCCCTGTCACTGTATTGCCGATGACTAATCGACCCACTGAACTACGACTCAACGCTCCTCAAGAGTTCGATGGAGCTTATGCTGAATACCCGGGATGGTATAACAACGTGGTGTTCTATCTCAGCACCAACTCCGAGATTTACAACAACGATGCTAAGCAAATTGCTTTCGCTCTGTCATACATGAACAAGGGATCCGCTAAGAGCTGGGCAGCCACATTCCGTGTTAGCTGTGTACAAAATGATGGTACCCTCAACATGGGAACATGGGCCTCTTTCACCGCTAAGCTCAACAGAGCATTCAAACACCATGACGTTGTCAACCAAGCAATCGGATGGCTTTCTACCAAGAAAATGGTCTTAAATAAAGGCGTGTTCACTCCCTCTCTCAGCCTCTATACTACCGAGTTCCAGACCAACGCTGCACACGCCAGCATCACCGACCATAACGTTCTAATCGGTTACTATTCTGCTGGAATCCCTTCCAATCTTATGATGCGCATCATGACCATGGACCCAGTACCAGACTCGATCGACAAATGGTACGAAAAGGCGGCATCCTTTAACGCCACCTGGGACAGAGTTAGAGAAATCAAAGCGCATACCTCCCATACATCCGCTCCAATCTCATGTCCATTCTCTTTTCCCCGCAAAGATCCAAACGCCATGGAAGTCGATGCAGCTACCATCACCAGACCACCTAGACTCACACTGGAATTGCGCAAGGAATGTCAAGAACGAGGACTCTGTTTCAAATGTCGTCTTTCCGGTCATTCGGCCAATAAATGTAAGACCCACTTCGTCAACACCAAAGCAACTTGGAGAGAAAAGAAACAGGAAGATGTTGATGTAGTTGTGAAAAGAACCGACGAAGAAGAGACGGGAGAAATCCCGGACTTGATGGAATGTGACGACAAAGATGACGAAATCCTCGTCAACAAAGTTCAATCTTTTTAACTGGAGAGTCTGTAACGACGTCAGCCTCTCCTTCGCATGCTAAATACTCGCCTGTACGTTCCACATCCAAGAAATCGTTATTTATAACCACCACATTATTGATTCCCGCGAGTACCACAAAAACCGTCGTCACCACCGCCCTCATAGATTCCGGGGCACATATCAATTGTCTTGATTGGGGTTTCGCCAGAAAAAACTGAATCCCCTGCACCCGACTACCACGTCCAATTCCTGTCAAAAATGTTGATGGATCCTTGAACATTAAAGGAACAATCCATTTTACCGCCGACCTTTACATTACAATCGGGCATACCACAACTAAAGTTCTCTTCCATGTCATGGGATGTGGCAACGATCGCATTATCCTAGGATTCCCATGGCTTCAACAGGAAAACCCTGTTATCGACTGGAAACGAAACCACCTACAATTTAAACCAGAAACCGATCGATCCGATGACCTCATCATTGAAAATCAAGAACATATCCAACGAACTCAGCAACACCCAGGATATTACAAAACTGAACCTCACCCAGTACGCCATGCCGCGATTACCCACACATTCGACAAAAGGTTGTACAACTACTTGGAGACAAACAGCGAAGATTTTCTTCGACCCGAAGATTTCACCAAGAAAGCAATCACCTCCTATTGCATTAACCGTGTTATCAAAGGAGATACACGTTATTTAACCCCACGATGCGTGTCTCCTGCTATGGTAAAAGCTTACACAACGTCCACAGATTTGGCGATACAAAACCTAGCCCTCAAACCAAAAATAACTCTCCCCGTCGAGTACAGCGACTATCAAGCAGTCTTCTCGGAAGTCGCTGCAGGAACCTTACCACCAATTCGACCTTACAACCATGCAATCAACCTAAAGGATTCCTTTGTTCCCAAGATAGGCAAACTGTATCCCTTGTCCACCGACGAAACTAAGGCTGCCGATGACTTTATCGAGGAACATCTCAAATCCGGCAAAATCCGTCCCTCGAATTCCCCACAAGCCTCACCATTCTTCTTCGTCAAAAAGAAAGATGGAAAACTTCGCCCCTGCCAGGATTATCGATATCTAAATGAACATACCGTTTGCGATGCCTATCCCCTACCGCTTATTACTGACTTGATCGACAAACTGAAAGACGCCAAACATTTTACCAAGTTTGACGTCCGATGGGGCTATAATAATGTTCGGATCAAGGACGGAGACCAATGGAAAGCGGCATTCATCACGCATCGGGGATTATTCGAACCCACAGTTATGTTCTTTGGCATGACCAATTCCCCTGCTACCTTCCAGAGATTTATGAATGACTCCTTCTGTGACATGATCGCGGAAGGATGGTTAGTTATCTATATGGATGACTTATTGATCTATTCCCCAGATCCAGACACCCACGAACGTAATACAAAACATGTCCTTCAACGCATGGCAGATCTCGACTTACATCTCAAGTTGGAAAAATGCGTCTTCAATACTTCCGAAGTTGAATATCTCGGTATGATCGTCAACCCTGGGCAGTTAGCCATGGATCCTATAAAACTCGATGGTATACGTGCATGGCAAAGGCCAAATACTCTCAAAGATGTTCGCTCCTTCCTAGGTTTTGCTAACTTTTATCACCGTTTCATTCGTGATTATTCCACTATAGCTCGTCCGCTAATTGACCTTACAAAGAAAACAACTCCTTGGGATTGGACCCCTGCCTGTCAAACCACCTTCGACTCGCTCAAACTGGCCTTTCTGACTAAGCCAGTCCTTCAACTTCCCGATACCACAAAGCCATTTGCCATTGCCACCGATGCCTCCAAATGGGCGACCGGGGGCATCCTTTTACAATCCGATGTGAATGGGGATTGGCACCCCTGTTCTTACCTTTCCCAGTCTTTCCTACCTGCCGAGCGCAACTACGACATTCACGATCGAGAACTCCTAGCCATTCTCCGTGCGCTACGTGCCTGGCGACATTACCTCATTGGTTCCCCTACTCCTGTCCAAGTTTTTACTGATCACAAAAACCTTATTTATTTTCATCAGGCCCAATTGTTAAACCGTCGCCAGGCTCGCTGGTTGTTGGACTTACAGGACTTCGATCTACATATTACTCATGTTCCCGGGAAGTTGCTCACCAGTCCGGATACTCTCTCTCGCCGACCAGATCATGTCCCCACCGACGCCCCCTCAGATAACGCCGATGTTGTCCTCCTTCCTGATTCCCTCTTTGTGAACCTTATCGATACCGCCCTGGATCAACGGGTCCGGGACGCTTCTGCTTCCGATCCCCTGGTCTTTGATTGGTTAAATCCTCGCCCTCTACCTGGCGCTTCCGCCCGTCTTCCCTCCGACTGGTCTTTTGCCGATGGCAAACTGTCCTACCACGGTCGTTTGTACATTCCCTGTAACGACCTACTTCGGCATGCCATTGTGTCCGGGTGCCACGATCATGAAATGGCAGGACACCCGGGTTACCTTAAGACCCGCCAGCTCGTCGCTGAACACTACTGGTGGCCTGGTTTGGCACAATTTGTTCGTCGTTACGTCGCCGGTTGCGCCACCTGTCAGTGTAATAAGGTTAACACCCACCCCTCTACACCCCCTCTCATGCCCATTCGCTCCACGTGTGCTCGCCCTTTTCAGCAGGTATCTTGCGACCTGATCACCGGTCTCCCCCCTTCCTCGGGCTTCAATGCTCTCCTGGTCGTGGTCGACCATGGCCTTACAAAGGGGGTAATTCTCTGTCCTACCACTACCACCGTCACTGCTGAAGGCATTGCCTCACTATTTTTTACCCACGTCTTCACCCGGTTTGGCCTTTACGACAAAATTATCTCAGATCGCGGCCCCCAGTTCGCTTCTTCTTTCGCTAAGGAACTAGGGAAACTCCTTGGCTACAAACTCGCCATATCCACCGCCTATCACCCCCAAACTGATGGCGAAACGGAACGTGTGAACCAAGAAGTGGAAACATATTTACAGATCTTCTGTGGGAATGAGCCCACGACTTGGGCCAATCACATTGCGATGGCGGAATTTGTGCACAACCATCGGCCTCATTTGGTTACAGGGAAATCACCCTTCTTTCTCATGATGGGCTTCGAATCCCAAGCCTTACCCACAGTTATTCCGTCATCAAACCTTCCAGCCGTAAACCAACGCATATCACTTCTCACCGCAGCACGAAATGAAGCCCTCGCCGCTCACGAGCTTGCTAGACAAACAATGGCAGCCAGATCCAAACAGCGGTTCACCCCATTCAAAGTAGGAGAAAAGGTATGGTTAGAAGCGAGGAATTTAAAACACCTTGTAGTCAACCCCAAATTTGCCGCGAAACGAGAAGGACCATTCGTCATTACCAAGGTTTTCTTACCAGTCACATACCAATTACGCCTCTCAAAGACCTGGAAGATCCATCCGGTATTCCATGCCTCCTTTCTCTCACCCTATCATGAGAACGACACTTATGGAATGAATTTCGCACAACCACCGCCGGACCTAATAGATGGCAAAGAAGAATACGAAATAGAAGAGATCTGACGCCATCGTGGTTCCGCAGCACACCGCTCATTCCTAATCCGATGGAAAGGGTACACAGCCGAAGAAGACTCGTGGGTTCCCAAGCGGAACTTGAAACATTCCGCAGCACTGCTAAACGACTATAAAAAACGTCACAAACTTTGAAACTCCCCATTTTCTTCCTCCCTTTCCGACTTTTATGTTCGATTTCGTCCCAAAAGAAAAACTTTCACACTTCACATTTCGCTTTCACTACAAGGTCCCCAGTTCTCATTCGTTGCAACATTCTTACTTCTGCAAATACGATTACTGTCCTTTTCATTATACTTTTTAATTTCTTCTCCTCCTCTCTTCCTTCACCATGGGTATGATCTACACCGTCCGTTCTGTTTCCCCTATCCCAGAGTTGGTCGACGACGCCTCCTCTTCAAACTCCTTTGCCACCGCCTCAGAACAAATCCGTCTCCGTCTCCACAACGACTCCGATGACAACAGCGATTCAAACTCCGTAAATGCAGAAGCAGGGTGGGGAGAGAATCCCGACGATGCCTGGCAGGTGGCGAGACCTGCGTTAGCTACGCCCGATCCTTTTGCCACTAGACCTATAAGCTCTCACCCACCGATTTTATCGGTTCTTCTTCCGCCAGTGTCTCACCGTCTCCGAACTGACAAACCAGATGACACATATGCCCAGGTGCTGCTCCACCGCATCACCGACTCCCGTCTGGCAATACCAGCCACCAGTCACCTTGACTACGGTTCCCCCCTCCTCGCGCTGTACAAAGCCCTCCTAGAAACCGAACGCATGGATCTCCTGATCTGCAACAACTCCGCCAATCCAGACGCCCCCATGAACCTCGTCGTGGGAATCATGCGACACATCAGGGATCATCTACGAGGCGCGCTTGTCACAATGGGATACCAGCTACATTTCGGTGAATTTCTCGCCGACGTCGAACGCTATACCCGGGAACTGAACCTCGCACAAGGAGTCCTGCCCCCTCCCTATTCATCTCTGCCAACTCCGAGTGCCTCCTCTTCTCCCCTCGACCCTGCCGTCGAGGCATCACTCGCCCACACTGACGCGTGGCTCACCGGTCTGGATGGTCGACTTGTCCTGCCTCCCAATCATCCTTGTTACTCGGAGGCCTGTTTTGAGTGTCACCGCCTCGGGCATCGTCGCGCCCAGTGTCCCCAGTACCAGTGCCCATTGTGCCTCATCTGGGCTCCAGGACATGCACAAGTTCACTGTCCCATCAGGCCACGACCTCAACCTCCTCGTCGACCGACCTCCTCTTCGTCGTCAGGATCATCCCTCACTCAGCATTCGCTTTCGGGTTCGGGCTCCTTCCCTCGTCCTTCGCAACGCTCCTCCATCCCTCGTCGTCGTCGCACCGTCTCCCCCATCTCTCCACTTCCCGACACCAACACGCACGTCGATGACGTTTGGGACGACGTTGCCTATGCCAACGTTACAGGTTCTCCAGGTACTTTTGCTTTGGACCTCTAGATTGCCTGCGCGGCGTGTATGTGTCTCAAGAACTGGTTCTCGTCGGAGACTCGAGGCATACTGGGGGAGTAATGTTACGATTTCTCTTTTCTTCGCGTACAATTACTACATTTCCTTCCGCTTTGCTTTCTCCTTGATGACTTCTTCACGGTAAACTACGGTTTCACCTTTCATTCGTCATCAAGCTTACATCTACTTTCTTTCTGTCCGATTCTTCGGACTTCTATGACTGACTCACTACATAAGTCATACTTACTCATTATTCTTTACTCTTCAACAGAGTTCTTTCCGCTTCCATCGCATTCTGCGATGTTCTTTCATTTATCCTTTTACTTCCTTTTTCCTTTCGTAGCCTTGGTCCGTGCTAGCCTCTCTTGACATATATAAACCCTACTAGCACAACTTGTATTTCTTAACTTTGAGCTCCACAATTCTACGCTTAGTCTTGCCTCTCAGTTCATCGACTTCGGTCCCAAGTCCCTCAGTCCTAGCTAAGGCCTCTCTATAATGAAGCCTTCTTCAAGTCCTAGTCTTCGCCCCAGTCCTAGTTACCTTGCGGCTACGTGCAAGCTTACCTGGCCCACACGTAACAACATCACAACGAGACAAAGCGTCTGCAGAAGCCATACAAGTGCCAGGCATGACTTGCCAAACGAGATCAAAGTCTTGGAGAAAAAGGGACCAGTGAGCTTGTCGACAAGATAACTTTCAAGGGTCCTTGAGGTAGGAGAGGTTCTTGTGATCAGTGAGGACAGTGACTGGATGCAAAGTGCCTTGTAGATACTGTTTCCATTCCTGGAGGGCGAAAATGATGGTGAGGAGTTCCCGGTCATAGATGTCATAATTGCACTCCACTGAGGAGAAGGTCCTAGAAAAGTAAGCACACGGGTGTAAATCCCCATTAGTATCTGCTTGGAGAAGAACAGCTCCTGCAGCGAGGAGAGAAGCATCAGTCATGAGGGAGAAAGGTCTGGAAGGAGGAGGACAGGAGCGGAGGAGAAGAGCATTTTGAGGTGGTTGAATGCCATTTGTTGGAGAGATGTCCAAAGCCAAGGTTCATCTTTGCAAGTGAGTAACGTAAGGGGTGTGACAATATTAAAGAAATTTGGGATGAACTTCCTGTAGAAATTAGCAAACCCCAGGAAAGAGCAAATACCCTTGATGGAGGAAGGTGGTTTCCAATCCACGATAGCTGAAAGTTTAGTAGGGTCCATGAGGATACGACCCTGGCCAATGATAAGCCCAAGGTATTTCATATGCGAAACGTCAAATGAGCATTTGGACAGTTTCAGCAAGAGGTTGTGTTCACATAATCAGAGCAAAACATGGCGAGTGCGTTCATGGTGAAGGGTAAGATTGTCTCGAGTGTGAATACCTATATCGTCCATATAAATTTTTAGCCACCATTCAGCGATCATGTCAGCGAATACATAATTCATGAAAGCCTGGAAAGTAGGAGGGGCATTGCAAAAACCGAAGAACATCACTGTGGGTTCGTATAAACCAAGAGGTGTGATAAAGGCGGCTTTCCATTGATCGCCATCTCGAAGTCGAATGTTGTTATATCCCCAACGGACGTCAAACTTGGTGAATAAAGTGGAATCCTTCATGTCATCAATAAGTTCCGAAATGAGCGGGAGAGGATAAGCATTGCGAATAGTGTGGGAATTGAGATACCGATAGTCTTGACAAGGATGAAGTGATCCATCTTTCTTGGGCACAAAAAAGAAGGGTGAGGCCTGTGGAGACTTTGAGGGGACGATATGACTGGTTTTGAGGTTTTCATCAATGAAGTCCTTGCATGCTTGGTGTTCTACCAGGTTAAGAGGATAGACCTTGGCGATTTTGGGGACAAAGGAGGGCTTGAGGTCAATGGAGTGGTCGAAGGAACAATGAGGGGGTAGAACACTAAACATTTTCTCAGAAAAGACATCAGCGAATTCCGAGCACCAAGAAAGGAGTAGAACAGGGGTTGGGGTGGCTTGTTGTGTGATTTGTGTCGACAGAGTCTTCCTCCTCACAAGAGGGCGGACTCTCACAAAGAGGTACTACGGCATCCTGAAGTGAGAGGGAATTGGTCTTCCAATCAATCTGAGGGTTATGTCTTTTAAGCCAGGGGGTTCTAAAGATAACGCGAGCAGAACCGAGGGAGGTGACTAGGAATGTGATCTTGTTCTTGCCCTCAGGGAAGAGGACAGTCGCAGAGACTGTGTATTTAATGGTTCCTTTATGATTGGTGGTGCCATCAACATTGTAAGTGGTGAGAGGTTGAGGGAGACGACGAATGATGGAACGAAGCTTTGGGACCAGGGAGGTATCGATGAAGTTGTTGGTTGCTCCAGAATCAACTAGAGCAGAGGTGGCGACGCTTTGAGATCCGGCTAGTAGACGAACTGGGAGACACAGAGTTCGTTCATTGCGAAGTCCTACTAGTACAGAGGAGATATCTAGGGAAGAAGACATCGTTTCGACTTCCCTTACTGAAAACCCTTGCTAGACTCTTCCTTAGCAGCCTCATCGAAGCATAGCTTGAGGGTTTGAAGGATTTCTTCTTCGTTCTTGCCAGAGGAATGAAGGCTATTGACATAGGCATCTAAGGCAGATGGGGTCTTGGGGGGTGGGATTGGTGATGAAGGAGATGCTGTCATAGCTACTGCTCGAATCTGCTGGGGGCGAGGGGGAGAAGAGGAAAACACCTTGCAGTTCTGAGCGTTATGTCCTTTCTTGCAGCAACAAAGGCAAAGTCCTTCTCGAAAACAACAAGCTCGCTCAGCAGGAGTGAGTTTGGCAACTTTGATGGTGTCAACGTCCATGGCATTTGGGTCAGAGACAGATGAAGTAGTGTGATTGCGAGGGGTGAATACTGAGGGAGCTCGATGCCCCTTGTGAAGAGCAGTGATGCATGCCTTCTGAGCATGGAAAGTCTTGGCCTTGACGATCCATTCAGCAATGGTGGTGGGGAGTGGGGTCATAGAGAGGATCATGGTGGAGAGTTGTTGGTCGAGCCCAAGCAAGAATTGATCAATGAGGGTGATCTCGTCAGTGATTCCCGCCTTCAAAGTGAGATTCTGGAAGTCTGTGATGTACTTCTGGAAGGTGTCATCAATCTCATCCGAGGACAGCTTGGAGGATTTCTGGATGAGCTTGGAGAGCTCAAGATGTGCAGTGGCTTTGGTGTCAAAGGGATAGAAGGTGGATTCAAAGTTTTCTACAAATTTCTCGAAAGTCTTCTCCTTGGAGTTGACAGAGGTGTCAGCCATGTGGTTGTACCACATCTCAGAGAAAGAGACTCCCCATCCCTTACTCATCTTATTGAGCGTAGTCATGATCTTTTCCTTGGCCTTCTTGTAGAGTGAGCTATTGATAGAAAAGTAGGTGTTCATTGCCTTGATCCATCGGGTGGCATCGGCTGGTTCATCCAAAAAGTCTGCTGGGAGGGCAGCTTTGAGCTCGGACATGGTAACAATGAGGGGTGCTAGGGTGACTGGGGGTGTGTTGGGGGTGACTAGTGTTACGTGTGGGCTTGGGTAAGCTCACATGTAGCCCTGGTGGGGTCGAAGACAAGGAGGCCTTGGCCGATGCCGTCGATGGTGTCCACGATGACGAAGGCTGCACACGTAGAGTGCCAGCCAAGGAGGTCGTATACCGGGGCAATCTCGGAATCAGCGAAGGAGACTAGGATTGCAAGGGTAGGTCTAGGACTAGGATACAGGGGAAGTCCAGGAGAGATCCAGGGAGATCAAGAATAGGGAACATGGTACATGCTACTAGGGTTTATATAGTGTAAGGTAATGGGCACGGACCATGTCAAGAAAGGAGAAAGAGAACAGCACCAGTCAAGGGCTGTGTGGAATGAGGACAGCACCGGTCATGGGCTGTGCAAAGGAAGGTCATAGAATACGAAGGAATTGGAGAGAAGAGACTAAGAGCCTGGATAGTTTCAAATAAACCATGGTTTTTCACCTGTGCATTTTCACCATCGAATTTTCAGCCGAGATGCCGGTAGCTTATAATCTATACTCCGCTCAGAATCAAGTAGAATGCTACTTCACAGCAGAGTAAACTTAACTCATTGACGATTCAATATCAATGCTTGACTTGGATGAAGATCATGATGATAGCAAAGATGCTCGATACAGTAAGTAGTTACCATCATGATCTACGTTTGCTCGTCCGTCGGTCGTCCCTCTCCGAGGATCGGGACCAGGCTGTGGGGCTGCGCCACATACAGTACAAGTAGGAGACAGGGAAGGGAAACGGGTCGGCAACGGTTTCAAGCCTGCGAAAGCTCTCGTCAGGGGGCTACTGCTACCCCAACCGTTTGCCCATCTGGGGCTGTTTAGGGTACCAGCTATGAATCTAATGCCCTATCAGGGGAGTGGGCCAAGGTACTCAGAGGCGGCCGGGGCATGAGTAGGGTGTGACCCCTGACTGGATTGGTTGCGTGTCGGGATATACGAGTGGGAAGGAGGAAGGGCTTTCTAATCGATGCGAGAGCCAGATATACCTGGGCCAGGCCAGGCATACTCCCACAGGTGGTGCAGGCGACCGAGTTCCTTTCAGAATCCCAGCTGCACTTTCTCGCTGCCATGCGGTACCCATAGTGGTACATACCATCATGGGGTCCGCCCTTCACCGCATCTGCAAGGGATTCGATGAGCAAAACAGATGTTCTATGTTGTCTCAGTCATGGTTACTGGAGCGTCATAACTTGCTCCACGGCATGGTCATCAGCCACCGGCATCTCGGCTGAAAATTCGATGGTGAAAATGCACAGGTGAAAAACCATGGTTTATTTGCAACTGTCCAGGCTCTAAAGAAGGAAAGCACAGGAAGTAGGCTGTGTGAGAAGAGAAGCTAAGGCTATGCATGTGGGAGCATAGGGCTAAGGGTATTCTAAGAAAGGAAGAGAAGATCAAGGAAGCAGAGAGAAAAGGAGGTGGACTCAATGTGAGTCAGAGACAGGGGTGATGACTCATGTTGAGTAAGTCAATAGGAGCCAGGGAAAGGCGAGGATGGTATAGGAGGACTCGGGTTAGGCCAAGGGAATGCACGAGGAGGGAACGAGGCGTGCATGAGGCGCAGATCTGGAGACAGGAATCTAGGAAATGACCATGAGGTCCGAGGGAACAGTGAAGGACCACGGGTATGGTCCGGACACGAGGACAAGGAAGGGACTATGGGTAAGGTCCAGAGCGGAGATGGGGACGACTCGGGTAAGCATGAGGGGAACTTGTGGTACGAGGCTGTGAAAGGAAGCCGCATCAAGGCGATGCTAAAGGGAAGCCTCGAGGTGAGCACGTGATGAGCATGAAGTGTGCTTATGGGACGAGTCGGTATGAGCATAGGAAGGTCATACTCAGTGGGTACAACACGAGGAGTGTGAGGAGGATCCAAAGGAGTATGCCGAGGGCGATGTTGTAGACTGAAGTTAGGGATTCCCATAAAAGGACTAAGAGAAAGGGAAAACGTAACAACTAGGGTGCTAAGAACTGATGGGGCAAGGATAGCTGGTTGTATTGGGGGGGTGACTGTGGGAACTGGGTTCTCAGGGAAGATTTGAGGTACTGAGAGAGTTCGAGGGTCTGGGATAGGTCTACTGAACGAAGAGGGGATTCTTCATTTATGATACTGAGGGGTCGGGGGTAGGGTGCTTCATGGAGGAAGCGCTGAGGACTGTGGGACTAGAGCTAGGGAGGTATCTTCCTCATCGGACGAGGACTCTGGGGCTTGGTATCGAGGGGCGATGGTGACTAGTGGATCCTACTCCTAGATAGGAGGAACAACGGAGATTCTCGATCTTTTGTTACACAAAGCGTACTAGTGAGGACGATGAGCTAGCAAAGTAGCACCTCTACCATGGAAAAGATGCACTTCCTTGATCTCTTGTGCTAGCGAAGACTAAGGATACTTGCCACATGAAGGCAAGGCTAAGAAGGACTGAGGTTGGGACTGAGGGACGACTAAAGGTGATCCAAGAGTATGCTAGATTGCGCAGATTGAGAATAAGGAGAAAGTACAGAAGGTGAAGTACTTAAATAGACAGGGACGCATAATCATAGAACAAGATAAAAAGAGAATGAAGATTTAGCTAATCAAGAGGTATACATAAGCATAGAATGTGATGGAATCTTGGAGAAGATTAGCTAATCACACGATTATGAGAGAAATCATGGTGGAGATAGAAAGTTCAAGAAAGAATATAAAGATGAGTGCGATTGCCACACGAGAAGAGAAGAATGTCATTGTAGGAATAGAGAAACATACCCCTAATGCGAGAAGTCGAAGGATGAAGAATAGAGAAGCAGTATGTAGAACGAAAGAGGAGGAAAATTGTAACAATGCATGCTCGCGCTCGCTGCACTTGAGTCATGATAGTACATAACCAATGTGCGATCCACCTATCTCTATGGCAAACTGGAAGAGGAGCTCTATATGGAGTTTCCTAAAGGTTTCTTGCCTCCTCATCTAAAAAGCAAGGTCCTACAACTCCTGCGCACAATTTATGGCTTGAAACAAGCCAGACTTGTCTAGTGGAAAACACTCGATAAGTCAATGAAGGAGCTAGGATTTACCCGCTTGCACTCAGACACTGGTCTGTTTGTTTACTGCGTTGGTAAAACATTTGTGCTAGCAATAATCTACATTGACAATGTCCTATTCTGCAGACCAGATTGAGCTTTAGTAGATAAGCTCAAGGCCACATTCATGAAGAAATGGGAATGTCATGATCTCGAAGAACCTCATGAATTCCTTTGAATGACAATCAAGCGAGATAGTTGAAAAATATTCCTAGACCAACAAGAATACCTCACCAAAGTACTTGACTGCTGTGGCATGGCCAATGCCAGGCCTGCCTACATGCTGCTTCCTCCATCAGCAAATCACTTTTTAACTTGACAGTGCTGGACAGCACTGGCTAGCTCTGCATAGCTAGGTACCTAGTGTTATAGATTTTTATGAAGAGATAGGGGGAGTATAACACAACATTCTCAATATCAATTTGAGTTTTTAAAAATATGAGACAATCATTATATGGATTTGGACCTCTAAGCAGAATTTTAGAAGTATACACTTAATTTTGGTAATGTGGCATGCAAAGAAAGCTATGGGAAAATGACTCAAAAATGGGGTTTTGCTAATGTCCCAGCTTCTATCTGGAGAAGAATGATGCCCCTGTTGATGCTGCACTGAGAACGCGCTTCCAACAAGTTATAGGCTTATTATTGTACCTTATGATC
>JBBPJJ010000842.1:0-13826 GCA_038088635.1 Veloboletus limbatus
AGAGGGTGACCTTTCTGTCACACTGTGTGTAATATACTATGCAGAGCTGCACAGTACTCTACATTAAATTTAGGATCTGCTGATGCAGGATCAGTAACATAGCTACATAAGGTCCAGGATGAATCCCCAAATGGCAAGGAACATTGCCACCAATAGCCAAGCATTAGCTGAGATGGCCCAAGCTCCCTGATAGCAGAGCTGAGGAATACTTGAAGTTTAGCAAAGTATTGGTGCAGGATTTATTGCTGGGGTCAGCCAAAATATATGTTGAAGCCAAATAAAGCTTGACAATGTAGTTTGGGGTCAAGTTTAATAAGCTTGTGTACAGACTCCAACAATTTGAAACTTCATTTCAGTTTCATCTCATGTGCTATCACATGTAACCATT
This sequence comes from Veloboletus limbatus, assembly GCA_038088635.1. Taxonomy (NCBI): domain Eukaryota; kingdom Fungi; phylum Basidiomycota; class Agaricomycetes; order Boletales; family Boletaceae; genus Veloboletus; species Veloboletus limbatus. The sequence continues at coordinate 389 of JBBPJJ010000842.1, forward strand.
CACATGATACATACCACCACTCGGAGTTGCCCAGATCCCATGCTGTCACCCATCTGATAACTAGTATCCCTAGTAGCACTTCACAATAATGGACCTAGTAGCTCAGCATGTCCATGAGGAATATCGCTGCCATCTAATGGCACTCTTCACCATTCTTGTCTCCTAGCTGGTCTACCACTACAATCTTCTATTCTGGGTGGAACCTGCAGCACTGATACCCTTTTACAATTCAATTCTCACCAGTGAAGCATGGATCTTGGAACTACTGAATGGCCATGCAGATTGGATCAAGCTATGCTTCAGAGTCAGCCATGCAACATTTGAATGGCTGGTATGCATACTGATACAGCAAGGGACTACCAGCTCACAAAATGGGATACTATAAGAACAGCTTGGAATATTCTTGTATATATGTGTCACTGGCCTATCATCATGATATGTTGCAGAGCAGTTTCAACACTCACCAGTAACAATCACTAGGTAATATCAATTGATGTATGCCAATATATTGATCTGACTTAAATATTGTCATTTTCTTAGATATTTTCAAGATATGCTCACTTTTTTCTCAAGCACACCATTCTATACATCTCAAGTCCATTTTCCAACATCAAATACCCCAAGTTCATCGCTCCCATCAATGACCACCCACACATGCCAACCACAAGGAAGATCTATCATAGAATTGTCTATTTGCCTGTGACTTTGATTCTTTTTAACCTATGCATTCACTGGCTCCAACAGTTCAACTGTGGATGCCTCATTATGGAATGATGCCTACACCCATGACTTGCAGATGCCTCATGGCAAATACCTGCTAATGCAGGTTTTGGTGCATCAGACACATTCCTTGTGCCATACCATGGTGTTTGGTATCATCTAAATGAATGGTGTCAGTTGCATTGTTAGTCAATATACTTTACTTCCATTAATGACCCTTCCCAGGGCTCAGAATCCACAAGAACTGTTCAACATGCCTCATGCAACACTTCAGACCATCATTGAACATATATTTGGTGTTCTAAAATGCCAATTCCATGCCCTCCAGCTCCCTCTTTAGTATGATACAAGCTTGACTCCCACTTGCACCATGTGCACTTCATAACTTTATTCATCAACATGACCCAGAAAAGTTTGATCCCGAAATTGAAGACCTGAATCTAGATCTTGCTCAAGATATAGAATGGGGAGATGAGCCACCTGCTGAAGCACTTGGTGAAGGGCTAGCAGATGCAGTAGAACAACAATGTGCTGACAATTGCCATGACAACATCACTCAAGAAATGTGGACCAACTATCAGGATGAGCCATTATAGCATGAGTTGCAGTAACAGATAGAAAATGACACATATCGTAGTAGATAACATATACATACTACACACATCATGCTACATTGGAAGAGAAAATACCTTGACAGTATTATGATAGTAAGAGAAAAAATGGTACTATCACAAAGAATCTAACCAATCAGCATTGAATCCAATCCACTTGCCTCCGTTGTCTGGTGGGTTGCAGCAATATCTGCCAAATGATGTTTTGACCATTCCTTCCTATCCTTTTCAGAAAGGTTGCAAAAGAGTAGAGCCTGCTTCTTGTTCTGAGAAAGCATCAATGAGAAAGCATCAAAAAGTCGCCAACGTCAAGCTTTTGCGTAGATGTCAGCTTGTCATGTTGATTTGAAATATTGATTTTAGTGGCGAGGTTGTCAACCAGTGGGGCCATGTTACATAAAAGCTGTCTGACAGATGCTGCAATATCCATCATAGGCATACTGCCTACTTGTTGTGCCTGCACAGTGGCAGACAACTTGGTATGCTGCCATTTGTGTGAACTTGTCTCTGAATTAGCAACTGACTCTACAAACTTTCACTTTGATTGACTAATGCTGCTGACTCTAGACTCTGAAGTGGGAGATGTAGCAAAGGGTGATGTAAGGTGTGTGGAGGATTGCATAAGGTTCAAATCAAGCTGAGAAGGGAGTGATGCCAAGGGTGCAGCATCCTCAAGAGGCTGAGCATCAATTAGAGACATTTCCTCTGTAGTGGTGGACAAGTGACAGAGATTGTGTGCATTGGGATGGCTAGTACCAATAGGTTTCAGCTCTTGATAGATATACTTTCCTCTTGTTGCTGATGAACCATTCAAGAATGTCAAAGTGCAGAAACCCTTTGTTTCTGAATGGTTTTGCATGTTTGTGACTATAGCATCACGACTTGTCAGTCACAGTATACTGCCTTTCATTATACTCAATACATACCTTGATATATCAGTTCCAAACATCAGATTATTCTAAAGTGATGCTGGCTCCATCCTTATCTGACTAGGTAAACCCGGAAGCATTCTTCAAATTGACAACTGCAGCATGTTGATGTTTCATCTGTTCTAATTTTTAGAATGAAAATCATCAGACAGATAAAAGAAAATCTCAATGCAAATCGGCACTTGCATGCCTCAGCATCCTTTTTCCCTCTACTAATCTTAAATTCATCAGCAAACTAGCTGTTGTCTGACCAGACTTCCAGAAGCTCCAGAAAGGTACCCCTTTGGCCAGTTCTGGCCAATAGGCTTCCAAACTTCTAGCTGGATAGTTGGAATTGCTAGAGTTCTGGATATACTTGAATACTTTCCATACTTTATGGCATGACATAATTACCATATATAGATGCACAAACATACACAAATTCAATACAAAGAAAAATCAAATATATTTCTTATATTTAATATATAAGCTAATCAACAAATTCAAACTTAAAATAAATGTTGGATTATGTATGTAAGCTAATCAACAAACTTAGACTTAAAATGGAAATAAGATTACATAAGCACAACAATGACTCACCATTAGTAGTCTATATTATGTAATCAAAAAGTAAAAATTTAGAATGGTATAGACACACTTGAGGTAATCACTTACCAATAGATCTAATGAAAAGAGAGAGTTTTATAAAGGATTGGAGATAATGGTGATTGAGAGACAAGAAGATGTGGGAAGATTTTGAAGGGAGGATGGTTTGTATAAGAAAATTCAAACTCAGTCAAAAGGTCAAATTTGGCAATGCCTTTTTGACTATACTTTTACTACACTTTTTTTTTGCTTTTTTACTACACTTTGGTACACTTTTACTATACTTTTTTTCACCTTTTTACTATACTTTTTGTACACTTTCATACTATACTTTGGTACACTTTTGATACACTTTGTGCACTTTTTTGACAACATATTTTGTATGCTCTCCTTGGTACACCTTTACTATATATTGTTTTTGCTTTTTTACTATACTTTTTGTAAACTTTTATACTACACTTTGATACACTGTTGATACACTTTGTGCACTTTTTTGACAATACTTTTTGTACACTCTTGAACTGCACTATTGTACACTTTTATACTATATTTTAGTACACTTTTGGTATACTGTACATGCTTTTTTGACTACACTTTTTGTACACTTTTATACTACACTTTTATACACTTTTGATTTACTTTATAAGCTTCTTTGACAATACTTTCTGTACACTTTTATACTACACTCCAATATACTTTTGATATATATTCCATGCTTTTTTTGTGTCTAGTTTTTTTTTTTTTTCTTATCACTTACTCCTCCTTCCTCTTCCTTTCTTATCACCATCACCTTCTTCCCTTTTCCTTATTATTCCCTTTATTATTATCTCTTTCTGCTTTTCCTCTTTTTTATTATCTTCTTCTCCTTCTTTCTCCCTTTTCCATCACTCTGTCATATCCCGAACTTCTAAGTCCAACTTTGCATCCCAACTCCATTATCCTGTCCTCCGAACTCCTATGCAACTCCACTCTGCTCCGTGACTCCACTATGACTCCAATTTGTATTTCATATGACCTTTGACTTTGATGCTTGACCAATTACTTTTGACTTCTGACACCTATTTCATATTTATCAGATCTGAGACATTGTCTATGATCATTTGCAACCATCATTCCTATCTGCCATTCAATTCTATGGTTACTTTGATATTCGTCATTTGTCCAACCACCATTTCATACTCCATTTCATTCTGTTCCGCTCTGCACTTATGTATAAAAGCCTGTCAGTAGTTGCTACAGTATGTTACGGTTGACCCAGGTAGGAGCAAACGTAGCCTTGCAAGGATGGAAGTCGTGGACGAGGAACAAGGATTCGCCTAAGTGTTATGCATGAAGGTCAACGATGAACTACTGCCTTGGAAAATCGGCAGGAGCCTAGCAAGGGATGTCCACACAGATTGGTAGGACCAAGATGAGGATAGCAAGTCTGCAGTTAAGCAGGTGGATTGCACAAGAGATACAAGGTAATTCGCAAGGAGGTCTAAGCTAAGGAATATGGAAGGGAAGCGAGGGTTTATATACCCAAGCTATGGAATATCATGGAACCTTGTGGAATGTCTAGGAAGAAAATATGATCCTATGGCAAAGAGGGCACGATTGGTAATCGTCGTGGAATATGACAGAATGCCATGGAACATTGAGTAAAGGAAATGTGAACCAATAGCAAAAGAGATGCGATTGGTAACCGCTATGGAATGGGAAGGAACATTGTAGAACAATGAGTAATACACCGTGTCATGTGACACTAAATAAATGGGAATGGTGAAGCAACAGGAAAAGTGTAAAGGAAAAGGGGAAATCGTAACACAGTGTATTTCTCACAGCTCTAGTCAGAGTTTCACCGCATCCAGGCATCATCAAAGCAGGTAGCTATTTACTCGATTTTATCTACCTCATCCAATACCAATCACATATGGATTACACATTGGTTGCCTTGCAGCAAGCTCTTGATGGCTTCTATTCAGTCAAGGATATTTTCATCGAACTCGGATGCTGTGAACACTTCAATGTTCCAAAGATCCAACTTGCTGCTTCATTATGTAGAGACAATCAAGGTCTCAATACGGAGACATCAGAATGGTTACATATCAACTTTGCAAAGAGAGCATATTTCACCAGCAATTGCAGAGACTATTTACAGCCATTTTTAAAACAGTGTGGAAAATCAGTTCAGAATTTGAGGTGGCTGTGAGCAAACCCCATGTGCACCTGAGTGTGAACATATCGGCAGCTGGACTGTAGCTACTTGTAGCCATGTCATTGCCATCTCTTACTTGGAAGGAAGACTCAGAGAAGCTGTATACATTTACTATTGCTCTTACTGTCTCCTTGACTCTTAAGAAAAAGGGTAAAGGTAGAGGCTCTACAACAACTCAAAAGGAAGAAAAATCTGTCAAGACGATGGAGCTTTTCTTCATTGTTGGTAAAGATAACTATATCCCTTTTTTACAGAGTATCCTCAAGAAGCATGAATACAATAACTACAAGCTCTCTGAGAAGAAATGATATCCATTCAAATTCATACCTCTGAAAACCAAAAGGTAAGTGTTGTTCATTGGTTACCATTAGTGTTTCTGTTGATTGGAGGACTGCATAGTCAAAGTGCTTCCAATACCATGGATGTTGACAATGAGGCAGACTTCCAGGAGATGGTCAAGAAAATGCATAGTGTTGATCCTGGCACAACAAAGATCTTCATTGATATGAAGGATCATCAAGAATGTCGAAAAGCTTTCCTCAAATGATTTGGATGACTCAGGCCCAACATCCATCCAATGATGCTTCGAACAACCTGGTATATCTTTCAGTTCTTTGTGGTCTAGTTTTGTGAATTGAACATACATAGAAAACATCTCATAGTAACTTGAATCTAGACATGCAGTTTGCCTGTTGGCAGCTCAAATTGCAAAAGCAGTATAAAATGAGCACGATGAAGGTTTCACATATATTGGCCCTTGGGCTATTAGGTGTGATTCCACTAATGCCGGCCATGATTTTGGACGGGTGCCGTGCATTGGTAGGTTGCACATGTTTATTTCGTTCCAAATACCATCTTCTAACCTGAATACGTGTCTCAAAAGGAGGAAGGATAGGCCACATTATATATTCCACCCAATCTCAAGTCATTCAATATGTCTAATAAGGTGCTATTCTTACATCCTGCATGCAAAGTACAAATACAGCCTGCTATGCAGCCTATACCTGCATCTTTGAACTCTGATCTTGGCTCACTCACCTTTGTCCTTCTATTCCAGACGATCATGAATTCTAGTCTTCTTCCATCTGCATCAAAGCCAAACATTTCCATTTCTTCAGTGGATCTGGGTGTTACAGCTCCAACAACACCTACTCGAGTATTTATTGCTCAGGAGAGCATTGTTCCTCAGCTCCTTCCCTCTCCCACTCAGCTCTCTCGTTTTCTCTGCTATGCTGAAACTAGTCTTGGTGTTCACCATGCTTGTACCTATGAGAGAGGCCTTGAATTACAAGGCATTGGCCCTGATATCCTTTCTGACATCGACAATAATACACTAGCAAGTGTCAGCATTCCCAAGGGAGATATAGTTTGCTTGAAACAAGGCAGTCTGGCTTGGTGGAATGGTCCAGATGCAAAGCATAAGCATAGTGATACATTCCTCCCAAAGCAGTAAAGACTCACATCCTACCAAGAAGAAGATTGCATATGGGAAGCAATATCATGATGGTGGTGGAATGTGCTTCACTGGCCCTCTGATGAGATCTGATGGTGATATAGATACAACATCAGATTATGACCTGTTTTACCATTGTGAGGGTCAGCAACAGTAGTTACCTTTATAAAACATGGCAGCGTAATGCTTCTTCATGTAGCTGACGACCTCAAACGATTTGAGATCACAGTGGATCAACTCAGAGGGAGCGGTAGCCTGAATCTAGCTATGAGGAAAGGGATGGTTGGGTTGCTTGTTCAATTGACAGCCATGAGATAAGTCAGGTTGATCAAGAATGGAGATGTCTGGGAAATCGGATGTGTGATGCTTGGCAGCACAGAGTACCTCTTTCGAGGCATGTCCTAGGCACTGGTGCAGGAGGTCATAATCGACTGCAACCAGGGAAAAAGTCTATGCATTGTGCACAGGTGAAGCAGATATCCAATACATGGTGTCACCTAGATGAGTATGGAAAGAAAGGAAGTTCATGTTTGAACAGGTGTCATGAAAATGAATGGCTTTCTCATCCTGCTAGAGCTGTATACACTTATTGCACAGCAGAGTACCCATGGAAATAAGCTTCATGATACAACTGGGCATGTAGATGACTGGCGATAACCACACAAGTTGATTGTTGTACCAAACAAGGACAGTACCAGTGCCCAGGATGAATGCACTCCCATTGGCTGTCTGGGAGGACATTGGGATAGAGTATGGGGTGTACTCCACAAAGTCGTTCTGATCACATGTAAAATGGGCAGAAGCCCCTTGTTAAAGTAGCATCAGGTCAACTCCGACTACTCCAGTGACAACTCCAGAGTAGTGCGATAAGTTGGGAAGAAACTCTAATGGAGTGCTGCACCCTTGTCAGATTCTCATCCTGGTATTTGCAGATGGGATTGAAGTGGGAAAGACTTAACACTGACTAGCAGTGAAGTCAAGTATGGATCGGATGCAAGTGAGGAGCTCAAACAGAGGATGGAGGACAGAAGGGAGTCAAACTTAAGTTGATATTCAAACTGAGGTACTCTAGCAACTACCGATAGGCTTTTTATACATAAGTGTGGAGCAGAACAGAATGGAATGGAGTACAAAACAGTGGTCGGGCAAATGATGAATATCAAAGTAACCATGGAATTGAATGGCAGATAGGAATGATGGTTACAAATGATCATAGACAATATCTCAGATCTGATAGATATGAAATAGATGTCAGAAGTCATAAGTAATTGGTCAAACGTCAAAGTCAAAGGTCATATGAAATATGAATCGGAGTTATAGTGGAGTTATGGAGTGGAGTGGTATTGCATAGGAGTGCGGAGGATGGGATAACAGAGTTGGGATGTGGAGTTAGACTTAGGAGTTTGGGATATGACACTCCTGAGTTGAGGAGCCAAGTGTTGCAAGACATCTCATGGGAGTGTGCCTTTATTCTACCCTTCTTGTCACTCTTACAACTATCACACTGAGCACATTTGTCCAAAGATGTATGATCATTTGAAAAAGTAACTACAGGAAGTGTAGCTACAAATGTCCAAGCAGTTCTACATACATATTCTGCACAGAAGGCTTGCTTATCAGCTCATGTGTAGGAGGGACAGAGCAAGGAAGGTACTAACCATAACATCGGGTCATCAGAGTTGAGGAGCCCATATGCATAGGGGTCCTCATCCTCAATGACATTCCCTTGCAGGTCTGTCATTTCCAGCTCCTTGTAGACATCAGCACCCTCTGAGAAGAACTGTTCCAGGTATTCATCTCAGATGTCATCAACATCGCCCATGCTCACCATAGTCATCATCATCAACGCGAGTGGTGGGAGTGAGAGGGACCCACACATCATCCTCAAGCCTTTCAGTGAGGGTGTGCATGAGGTTGATGAGGGGGGCATTGACCATGAAGGGACCAGAAGTGATAAAGCCCAAGTGTGGGCGGAAAGGGCTGCTGGGCCCTGCATCTGCACCACAAGGGCACTTGCAGGAGACTACCTCATCAAGGCATTGGAGAGTAGATGAGGTTATGGGGACCTCAAGCTTTCGTGCCAAAGAGGTGGCTTGTTGTATTTGGGGAAATGCTGATGGCCCATAGTGGGTCACACCAAGCATGTTGGAGTGCCTGCTGTAGCCTGTAGTCATGAGGCGGCAGTGGGAGAGAGGACACAGAAGGTGCCATCAAGGTGGCAGGACAAACAGCCAGTCAGAGGATGTCGGAGGGAGAGGAGAATGTGACCAGTGTGTCGAAGAGGGATACAAATGAAAATAATGATTTGGCAGGTTTTTCGGCCACCTGATGTGCTCACTTTTCATGGCAAGACTGCCTTGACCTCTCAGAGCGCTTGCCCTTCTAGTGTTCCTTGCGCAAAGGCTTGGAACCAAACTGGAACCAGAAGGGCCAGCTGTCAGCTGCTGCTGCTATTGTTGCTTGAAGGAGGGGTCAGCCCCCTTGTGCTTGACGGGTCCCATCTTGTGTGCAGCAGAAGTGGGGAACTATGAGCAGCTAGCCAGCTTATGCTTAGAAACATGTTGTTCCCAGGCAACAACTGTCATATGCTCAATGAGCTTGATGGTAAGGGCAGAGGGGGCAGAGTTGGAGGCAGTGTCAAGTTGGACAGTCCCAGCATTGAGGAGCTAAGTGGTGAAGTCCATATAGTGTGGGAGTTTCGACAGGACCACTATTGCCTGGATCTTATCCAGGATGGTGTAATCCAGCTGCTTGAGAAGGGCAAAGTGTGCATTTGCCTTTGAAAAGGTCTGCATGGGGTGGTTTCCTTCCAGGAAAGAAAGACCTATAAGGGCCTTGAACTCTGCATAGGTGAAGGCATGTGATGACATGTTGTATATGTCCTTAAGGGCATCCTACAGGGACTTTGCAGTCCCATAGTCAGCATAGCAGTTGGTGAGGTGCTGGTCAAGCTTAAGACGTATTGCCCAACATGCTTTGTCCTCATTTTCATTCCAGGCAAGACATTTTTCATTGAAAGTCTCCTATTTGGCAAGAGTGAGCATGGTTGTGACATGCTGGCCTTGCTTGGTTACAACAGTGGGAGCCTGGGGACAGCAACAGGTCATCTTCTGGTAGACACCTGCAAAACAGAGGTAGGCCTCCATTTGCTGTGCCCAATGTTTGTAGTTGGGGTTGGTGAGAACGGAAAGGTCTTTAATGGAAGAGGACATGGTCGGTTTTTCTGGAATAGAACATGTTAGCTCAGTAGAAAGAAAATGAGGGGAGCAGGGTAGCTGCATCACTGAATGACATTCCAGAGCCAGGAAACCAGAGGGAAGAGATATAGTCTTCTCCTGTCCCATTGTCTGGGTGACCATGCCAGAGAGCATTTCTGCATTGTCTTTGTCACTGATCATATTCCAGGTAAGCTGCATTGCATGTCTTATTCAGATAGCAAGCAGGGCTTATAACCTGTTGCAATGGCAATCTCCCTTTGCAGGGAGATGGGAAGAGTGATGCAAACAAGTCTTATATACCTGAGAGAGATGGTGATGGTTGAGAGTCAAGAGTGATCAAAGTCAGCTAATTGTTATTCATACTCAGCTCCTGCTTATTAGTGTATAGGCAGGTATCTTACTAAGCTTATTAATAAGCATCAGATATAAGTACAGTATATTTTGAATACAATGCTATACAGTGTTGTACAATGACTACAGTAATCACAGTGATACAGAAAGGTCCCTGTCATATGCCATACATGATTCCCATTGTGATTCCAACCATTCCAATCACTTCTACTGCGATCCTGACCACTCCTGCTGTGATTTTGACAACTCTTATCACAACTCCTAAACTCCTACAACTCCTATCATATTTTCACAACTCCTATCATATTTCCACAACTCCTATCATATTTTCACAACTCCTATCATATTTCCACAACTCCTATCACATTCCTGCAACTCCTATCACATTTCCACAACTCCGACCACTTCCTAGCACAACTCTGAGCAAAACACCATTTCGTGCAATTTCATCTTTGTTTCTTCTTGTTTCAGTGTGACATTATTTCATATTTGTCATCCATCAGTTCTTTGATACCTATTTCATCTTCATCAGACATACTGACATTGTTTCCGATCATTTCCAATCTGATGTCTACTTTGACATTCTGTTCCTATTATTTGATTTCTGTTCTGTCTTTCTCCGATTTTGCTGTTAGTTTCACATTACCAAGATGGTAACCACCTTCCTCATATATACCCATAGTCACTGTCATGTAAACTATCCTTGATATTGACTAAGACCAACTCTGGTTTCTTGTCATCGCATCTTTTGTTCCCTTCATGCAAATCTAGGACAATCCTGACTGACCAACAAGGGTGCAGCACTCTTCTCCAAGTCGCTGAAGCCAAGTCCTGACCTCCAACAAATTCCTGCACTCCTGGAGTTGACAAGAGTTGACTTGGCCTTAACAGTCCCCACTGCCAGTAGTGATGTGCTGGGCTTGGGTCTGGCTCACAGCCCCAGATCAGACCTGGCCTTGAAGGGCTCAGGCCCACTCAAATCATGAGCCCGGGCCCCTATTGAGGGCCCAGGCTTGAGCTGGAGCTCATGTGCTGCCAAAAGGGTACCTAGTTGCAACTAGTCGAGCATCATCATTACAATGTCATCACTATCATCACATCTACCTCATCTAATAGCAATCCAGGTAAATCAGAGTCCTCAACCATAGAATCCCAGCTCCTATCCTCACTCAGTATAGTCCTATCCAGTGTGCTCACCTCATTCAAAACACCAACCTCCGACAAAACCAAAGGGTCTTTGTGAAAGAGTAAGTCTTGGCAAATTAAGCATTTGAGGCATTGCAGAGCTTCCATGATGTCGGGCTTGAGTCAATTGTGGTGCTTACTTATGGTGATACCAGCTGATGAAAAGGCCCGCTCACTTGATACCAATGTTGACATGATTGAAAGGTAGTCTTGAGCAAGCAAGGCCCAGACAGGGTATCTTTCTGCACTCAAGCCCTACCATTGCACAATGTACATACCTATCTGTAAGTGATCCTTCAATTGGAGGTAACCGTGGAAATCCTCAATTCACAGTTGGTATGTGTCACTGTGCATGGATGAGGCAGCCACATCAGTGGGATCATCTTCATCTTTGTCATTGGATAGTGTGTGCAAAAGTTGGCCAATCTTTCCATATGCTGACAATGTTGTTATGACCTGCTTGGGTCTCTTAACATCCTGGGTGGCCCCTATTAACTCTTGATAGTCAAGTGCCAGTTGGTGTTGCTATGTCAGATTCCATGCTCTGTGACAGGAGATTTAAAGGAGATGAAAAAAAAGGCTAAAAATGGTTGCCTGCAAGCGTAATCTGAATCACTAGCTCCAATTATTACATATGCCAAAGTCACATGTCAAGCCTGGGCTCAAGGCCCAGCAGCATTAAAGCCTGAGCCCTGAGCCTCCCCAAGCTCCCATTAGGATCAGGCTGGGCTTGGGGCTTCAAGGGTCAGGCCCTGCCAGGCTCAGGGCTCAAGCCCAAGCCTTGCACATCACTAACTGTCAGTGTACAGTGTTTATAAAATGAATGCTACAGTGAGCTCAAAAACCCTTTCCATGTTCACAGTAAATGTAGTAAATGATATGTACTGCTATATTGCGTGGGAAATGCGCTTAGCATTGGTGGAGTCATAAATAGTACATACCATTGGCTATCGGAATGCTCCCTAGGTCATGTGATTCCAATCACAGGGTGTGACAATATGACCATTTTAAAACACCAATGTCATGGAAAGGGTTTTTGAGCTTTTGAATTGATGAGTAGGATATCAGTCAAATCATATAATATTTGCAAATGTTTGTTGGTACAAATAATGATATACATATAAATAGTATGTCTGAGTTTGAAAAAGTTCCCACACTTCTTTACTTTCAACCACTACCATGGTCAGATCTCTTTCTCTTACTCAACAAAACACTATTCTTTCTTTGCTTGATGCTGGCTATTCTGGTGAAGCTATTGCCAAGAAAACTGGTGTCAGCCCTTCTGCCATATCCAAACTTTGCACCAAGCATCATTCTGCTCTTTCCAAGGCTATTGGAGGTTGTCCTTCTAAGCTTTCCTCTACCAACATTCACCATGCCCAACACCTTATCACCTCTGGCAAAGGTGAAAATGCTGTTCAAGTGACCAAAGCTCTTACCAATATCATCAATCAACCTCTCTCTGCCAGCACAGTTCACCTTCACTTGAAGAAATCTGGTATGAAGGCTATAGTCAAGTCCAAATGTCCTATTCTCTCTGCCAGACATCACAAGCTCACTTGGACTTTGCATATGCCCATAAAGATTGGACTATAGATGATTGGAAGAAGGTGATATGGTCTGATGAGACCAAAATCAACTGCCTAGGGTCAGATGGGTGTAAATGGGCATGGAAAAAGGCAGGTGAAGGGCTTAGTAATAGGCTGGTACAAGGAACCCTCAAATTTGGAGGATGTTCTTTGATATGTGAGGCTGTATGACCTGGGAAGGGATTGGCTTTGCCACCAAGATTGATGGTAGGATGGATGGGGACCTTTACCTTCAGATTTTGAAGGACGAGCTCTGTCAAACTCTGGAGTATTATGGTCTCAATCCTCCTGATACCATTTTTCAGCAAGACAATAATCCCAAGCACACCTGCAAGAAGGTCAAGGAATGGCTAGAAGAGCAGGAATTTGGGACTATGGGTTGGCCTGCACAGTCTCCTGACCTCAATTCTATAGAACATCTCTGGGGATGGCTCAAAAGAAGGCTTCCAGAGCATGAAAACCCTCCTAATGGAATTAGTGTTGCCACAGTTTGGTTTTTTCACATTTGTGGTTTTTTGCATGTTGTCTGGTTATAGCACAATCAGTTTTAATAATATTACAATACTCTCAGTGAATGAATTATAACCAATAATGATATCC
>JBBPJJ010000843.1:0-13825 GCA_038088635.1 Veloboletus limbatus
AAGGCTGTACTCAGCGGGTACAGCACAAGGAGCGCGAGGAGGATCCAAAGGAGTATGCCGAGGGCGACGTTGTAGACCGAAGTTAGGGGTTCCCATAAAAGGAGTAAGAATAGGGGAAAACGTAACACGGCCACTACTATCGTGAGCTGTATCTTTCCTCGCCCTGTCTTCTAGTACTCCCAGAACGTCGAGAACAACTCCTCAACATCCACCTCCAGTTATCCCAGAGTCGTCTGACGATGACGAAGAATTCTCAGAAACCTCTGACCAAGATGAAGACAACAAAGAAACTTTGCCTGTAACACCAATCCAGCCTCCACATCAATCTCTTGCGCCTGCTCAACCTTCACCTCGATCCCTTGTCGCTACACTACCAATGATTCACCGACCCACTGAACTACGACTCAACACTCCCCAGGAGTTCGATGGAACTTATTCCGAATACCAAGAATGGTTCAACAACATCGTGTTCTATCTCAGTACCAACTCAGAGATCTACAACAACGATGCCAAACAGATCGCCTTCGCTCTCTCATACATGAACAAAGGATTGGCCAAAAGCTGGGCGTCCACCTTCCGCGTTAGTTGCGTACAAAACAATGGCACTCTCAACATGGGTACCTGGGCTTCCTTCACAGCTAAGCTCAACAGGGGATTTAAACATCATGATGTCGTCAATCAAGCCATCAGATGGCTTTCCATGAAGAAGATGGTCTTGAGTAAAGGCGTGTTCACTCCTTCTCTCAGTCTCTACACTACCAAATTCCAGACCAATGCTGCACGCGCCAGTATTACTGACCACAACATTTTGATTGGTTACTATTCTGCCGGAATCCCTTCAAATCTGATGATGCGTATTATGACCATGGACCCAGTACCAGACTTGATTGATAAATGGTATGAAAAAGCTGCATCTTTCAATGCAGCCCGGGAAAGAGTCAGGGAAATCAAAGTGCGTACCTCTCATACGTCCGCTCCGATCTCATGTCCTTTTTCCTTTCCCTGTAAGGACCCAAATGCCATGGAAGTCGACGCAGCTACAATCACCAGACCACCCAAGCTCACACCGGAATCCCGCAAAGAATGTCAAGAACAAGGACTCTGTTTCAAGTGTCGTCTCCCTGGTCACTCGGCCAATAAATGCAAGACCCGCTTCGTCAACACCAAAGCCACTTGGAGAGAAAAGAAGCAAGAAGATGTTGATGTAGTTGTGAAAAGAACCGATGAAGAAGAGACAGGAGAAATCCCGGACTTGACGGAATGTGACGACAAAGATGACAAAATCCTTGTCAACAAGGTCCAGTCTTTATAAATGGAGAGCCTGTAACGATGTCAGCCTCTCCTTCCCATACTAAGTACTCGCCTGTACAATCTAAATCCAAGAATCATTATTCATAACTGCCACGTTATCAATTCCCACGAGTACCAAGAAAACCGTCGTCACCACCACCCTTGTAGACTCTGGAGCGCATATCAATTGCCTCGATTGGGGATTCATTCGAAAGAACTGGATCCCTTGCACCCAACTGCCAAATCTGATCCCCGTCAAAAATGTCGACGGATCTCTAAATGTCAAAGGAACAATCCATTTCACCGCTGATCTTTACATCACAATCGGGCACACTACCACCAAAGGTCTTTTCTACGTTATGGGATGTGGAAACGATGGCATCATCCTAGGATTCCCATGGCTTCAGCAAGAAGACCCTGTTATCAATTGGAAAAGAAACCAACTACAGCTCAGACCAGAAACCGATCGATCGAACGACCTCACCGCCGAAATTAAAAAACACACCCAGAAAACTCAACAAGCCCCTGGATATTACAAAATCGAACCTCATCCAGTACACCACGCCTCGATAACCCATGAATTCGATAAAAGACTTTACGACTACCTCGAAACAAACAATGAAGACTTCCTCCTACCCAAAGATCTTACCAAGAAAGCGGTAATATCTTATTGCATCAATCACGTTATCAAGGGAGACAAACGTTATCTAAGCCCACGATGCATATCTCCTGCTATGGTAAAAGCTTACACCACATCAACAGATTTAGCCATACAAAACTTGGTCCATAAACCAAAAATCACTCCCAGTTGAATGCGATGACTATCAATCGGTATTCTCAGAGGTAGCAGCAGGAACCCTACCGCCTATTCAACCTTACGATCATGCAATCAACCTGAAAGATGCTTTTGTTCCCAAAATCGGTAAACTCTACCCAGTATCCACTGACGAAACCAAAGCAGCCGACAACTTCATTGAGGAACATATCAAATCTGGCAAGATCCGTCCCTTGAATTCCCCTCAAGCTTCACCATTCTTCTTTGTCAAAAAGAAAGATGGTAAACTCCGCCCCTGTCAAGACTATCATTACCTAAACAACCATACTGTCCGAGACGCTTATCCCCTGCCACTCATTACAGATCTAATCGACAAACTAAAGGCAGCGAAGCATTTTACCAAGTTCGATGTCCGATGGGGGTATAACAATGTTCGGATCAAAGACGGTGACCAATGGAAAGCAGCGTTCATTACACATTGAGGGTTATTCGAACCAATGGTTATGTTCTTTGGAATGACTAATTCCCCGGCCACCTTCCAGCGATTTATGAATGACTCGTTCCGCGATATGATAGCGGAAGGATGGTTGGTCATTTACATGGACGACTTACTAATTTACTCCCCTGATAAGGTCACCCATGAACAAAATACCAAACGAGTTCTCCAACGGATGACCGATCTGGACTTACATCTCAAACTGGAGAAATGTGTTTTCGACACATCCAAAGTTGAGTACTTGGGATTGATCGTCAAACCTGGCCAATTAGCAATGGATCCAGTCAAACTGGATGGTATTTCCACCTGGAAAGTACCAACTAACCTTAAGGAAGTATGCTCTTTCTTAGGCTTCGCTAACTTTTATCATTGTTTTATCCGGGACTACTCTACCTTGGCTCGCCCCCTCATCGATCTCACCAAGAAAACTGTTCCATGGGACTGGACATTGACTTGTCAAACCGCTTTCAATACACTCAAAATGAAATTCTTAACCAAACCTGTACTTCACCTTCCCGATGTTATCAAACCCTTTGCCATTGCTACTGACGCTTCTAAATGGGCAACTGGCGACATCCTCCTCCAATCTAACACTAATGGGGACTGGCACCCCTGTTACTATCTTTCACAATCCTTTGTGCCTGCCAAGCGCAATTATGATATCTACGATTGCGAACTTCTTGCCATCCTCCGTGCCTTACATGCCTGGCATCATTATCTTATCAGCTTTGCCTCACCCGTTCAGGTCTTCACCAATCACAAAAACCTCATCTACTTTTGCCAGGCGCAATTGCTGAATCATCAACAGGCCCGTTGGCTATTGGATCTTCAGGACTTTGATCTGATGATCAGCCACATCCCTGGAAAATTGCTGTCAGGTCCCGATGCTCTCTCTCGCCGACCTGACCATATTCCTGCTGATTCTCCCCCTGACAATACCGATGTGACTCTACTACCCGATTCTTTGTTTGTCAACCTTATTGACGTCATCCTTGATCGTCAAATTCGCACCGCCTCCGCCTCCAACCCTGTCGTTCTCGACTGGCTTCATCCCCAGCCTTTCCCCAGTTCTTCCGCGACCCGCACTCCTTTCGACTGGTCCTACACGGACAGTAAACTTTATTATCAGGGTCGCTTATATATTCCATGTAATGACGCCCTTAGGCGCTCCATTGTGTCTGAGTGCCACGATCACGAAACGGCAGGACACCCGGGCTACCTCAAGACTTGCCAGTTGGTCGCTGCACACTACTGGTGGCCCGGTTTGGCCCGGTACATCTGTCGTTATGTTGCCGGTTGTGCGGTCTGTCAGCGCAACAATGTTAACACTCATCCCTCCACCCCTCTGCTCGTCTCTATCCGTTCTGTCTGCACCTGCCCATTCCAACAGGTCTCTTGCGACCTCATCACCGGACTCCCGCCCTCTGCCGGCTTTGATGCTCTCCTGGTCGTGGTCGACCATGGTCTTACGAAGGGGGTAATTCTCTGCCCCACTACTACCGCCGTCACTGCCGAAGGCATCGCCTCACTATTCTTCACCCACATCTTTACCCGGTTTGGCCTTTATGAAAAAATTATCTCAGATCGAGGTCCCCAATTTGCCTCTTCCTTTTCTAAAGAACTAGGGAGGCTTCTCGGTTATGAACTCGCTATCTCCACCGCCTACCACCCTCAAACCGACGGAGAAACGGAACGTGTGAACCAGGAGATAGAAACCTATTTACGGATCTTCTGTGGGAGTGAACCAACGACATGGGCCAATCACATCGCAATGGCAGAATTTGCGCATAATCACCATCCTCACTCGGTCACCGGAAAATCACCATTCTTTCTCATGATGGGCTTCGAACCCCAAGCCTTACCTTTGGTTATCCCATCATCGAACCTTCTGGCAATCAACCAACAGATGTCACTCCTCACAACCGCACGAAATGAAGCTCTTGCTGCCCATGAACTCGCTAGACAAACTATGGCAGCCAGATCTAAAAAACGGTTTCCTCCATTTAAACTTGGAGAACGGGTATGGTTAGAAGCAAGAAATCTAAAATGCCTCATAGCCAACCCCAAGTTTGCTGCAAAACAAGAAGGACTGTTTACCATCAGGAAGGACCTCTCACCAATCACATACCAACTACGCCTCCCAACAACATGGAAAATTCACCCCGTATTCCATGCCTCTCTCTTATCCCCCTACCATGAAAACGACACTTACAGACAGAATTTCCCACAGTCACCACTGGATCTAATAGAAGGAGAAGAAGAATACGAAATTGAGGAGATCCAACACCACCGGGGTTCCACAGCACACCGCTCCTTCCTAATCCGGTGGAAAGGATACACAGCCGAGGAAGACATGTGGGTTCCTGAGCGGAACTTGAAACATTCCGCAGCACTGCTAGCCGACTATAAAAAACGTCACAAACTCTGAGAACCTCTATCCTTTCTTTCCCTTCAATTTGATGGTTGACTTCATCCTGAAAGAAAAACTATCGCATTTTACATTTCGCTTTCGCTATAAAGTCCCAAGTTCCCATTCACTCCAACACGCTTATTTTTGCTGATACGATTACTGCCCCTTTCACCATACTTTTTAATTTCTCTTCCTCTCTTCTTCTCTCTCATTCACCATGGGCCTGACCTATACCATTTGATCCGTCTCCCCTCTCCCAGAACTCATTGACGAGACTCCCTCGCCATCGTCATCTTTCATCACCGCCCCTGAACAAATCCACCTTCAACTTCACGAAGACCTCGAAGAACAGGACGACTCCGTTTCAACAACCGCGCAAGCAGGGTGGGGAGAGAATCCCAACGATGCCTGGAGGGTGGCGAGACCTGAACTAGATACACTAGACCCGTTTGCAACTCGTCCCATAAGTTCTCACCCACCGATTCTATCGGTTCTTCTTCCCCCAGTGTCTCATTGTGTTACGAGTCTCTTTCGGTTTGTCTCTTTCATTCCATCTTGACGACTCCTTCACGGTAAACCACGGTTTCACCTTTCACTTGTCATCAAGATTACGCTTTCTTTCCTTCATTCCGATTCCACGGACTTCTGTAGCTGACTCACTACCTGAGTCATACATAGCCACGTAGTTCTCCGCCCTTCAACAGGGTTCTTTCTGCCTCTATCGCATTCTATGCTGTTCTTCTCATTAATCTTTCTTTATCCTCTTTCCTTTCGTAGTCGTGCTCCGTGCTCGCTTCTCATACGTATATAAGCCGCACTAGCACGACCTGTAGTCTGGCTGAATTCGTGCACAACCATCGCCCCCACTCAGCCATAGGAAAGTCACTGTTCTTTCTCATGATGGGCTTTGAACCCCAAGCCCTACCTTCCATTTTCCCATCATCAGATCTCCCAGCAGTCAATCAACGGTTGTCAACTCTCATGGCCGCGCGAAACGAAGCCCTCGCCGCCCATGAACTTGCTAGGCAAACTATGGCAGCTAGATCAAAACAACGGTTCACTCCGTTCAAACTCGGTAAACGAGTATGGCTGGAAGCAAGCAACTTGAAATGCCTTGTAGCTAATCCTAAGTTCACCGCAAAATGAGAAGGACCATTCACCATCACCAAAGTCCTCTCTCAATCACATATCAACTACATCTCCCCACAACCTGGAAAATTCATCACATATTCCATGCCTCTCTTCTATCTTCATACCATGAAAACGACACTTATGGATGGAATTTCCCATAGCCACCACCGGATCTAATAGAAGGAGAAGAAGAATACGAAATAGAACAGATCTTACACCATAGGGATTCTGCAGCACACCACTCCTACCTGAGCCAATGGAAAGGAAACACCACCAAAGAAGACTCATGGGTTCCCGAATGGAATTGAAAACACTCTGCAGCACTTTTGAACGATTATAAAAAGTGTTACAAATTATGAATTCCTTCAGACAATTGTCATCCCCATTTCTGATATGTTACAATCTCGTCCCCTTTCTCCTTTGCATGTTTGATCTTATTCCAAAAGAAAAACTGTCCCACTTCATGTTTTGATTTCGCTACAAAGTTCCAAGTTCTCATTCTTCTAAACACACCTATTTCTGCCGCTACGACTACTGCCCCTTTCACCATACCTTTTAATTTTCCCCATCTTTCTCCTTTGTCTTATCATGGGTATGACTGACGCCGTTTGATCAGTCTCTCCTGTTCCAGAACTGATAGAAAGAACCTTCCCGTCTCCCTCCTCCTTCGTCACTGCCAACGAGGAAATCCGTCTCCAACTCCATGAAAACTTGGATGAGATCGACGACTCCATCTCAACAACCGCACAAGCAGGGTGGGGAGAGAATCCCGATGATGCCTGGAGGGTGGCGAGACCCAAATTAGATATGCCTGACCCTTTCACAACTCGTTCAATTAGTTCTCACCCACCAACTTTATCTGTTCTTCTTCCCCCAGCATCTCATCGTCTCCACTCTGATACGCCAGATGACATATATGCACAAGTCCTCCTTCACTGTATCACAGACTCCCGGCTAGCTATCCCGGCAACGAGCCATCTTGACTATGGATCCACCCTTCTCGGGCTCTACAAAGCCTTGATAGAAACTGAGTGCATCGACCTCATTGTGTGTAATAACTCCACCAACCCTGATGCCCATGTAACCCTCATCATGGGAGTTCTCCAGCACATTCGAGATCACTTATGGGGAGCCCTTGTCACCATGGGGTACCAACTCCACTTCGGTGAATTCCAAGCTGATATAGAGTGCTACAGATGGGAACTTGCTCTTGCTCAAAAGGTCCATCCTGTTAGATCTCTTTATTTTGCACTCTGCGCTTTTTGGGACATTTACTTAGTCATGCTTCTCAGCCACTATGTGGCTGAGCATTGTTGTGTAGTGTTATTGTAGCGCTCCAGATGTAGTCTGGAGCTCACTGTCTTTGTCTCTCAGTTTCTGACAGTGAGCTCCAAGTATGTCCCTAGCTATTCTACTCGAATATCACAGTTTCTGACAGTGAGCTCCAGCTGAGTGTATCCAGCTGTTAACACATCCACCACCATACTCCTCCCATTCAACCCCTAGCGCTTTTTCCTCTCCCCTCGACCCAGCTGTCGAAGCGTCCCTGGCCCACACCGATGAATTGCTAGCCGGACTTGGTGGCCACTTAGTCCTTCCACCTAACCATCCTCGGTACCCCAAAGCATGCTTCGAATGCCACCAACTGGGTCACCAACGAGTTCATTGCCCCCAATATCACTGCCTGCTGTGTCACACATGGGCTCCAGGTCATGCTCAGGTCCGTTGTCTGAGTCGACCTCGTCCCCCTCCTCCCCGTCGCATGCGGTCATCCTCATCTCAGATTCCTCCATAATGCAGCAGTCCTTCTCAGGTCATCCCTCACAATCAACGGTCTGCTTTTTAACCCCTCGCCGTTGCCGTACCATCCCCCCCATTTCTCCTCTCCCAGATCACAATGCCTATATCGATGATGTTTGGGATGATACTGCCTATGCGAATGTCACCAGCTCACTGGGTGCCTACCCACTTGATCTCTAGATCTTTCCACTGCGTATGTGTCCTCCAAGACTGGCTCTCATCGGTGACTCAAGACGTACAAGAAGGGTAATGTTACGATTTCCTTTTCTTCCCACTTACTTTCTCCATACCTATTCCTTAATGACTTCTCCACGGTAACCTATAGGTTCACCTTTCATTCATCATCAAGATTACCTACATTCCCTTCTCTCCGTTTCTTTGGACTTCCACCAATGACTCACCTGATTGAGTTCTACATAGCCTCATTAATCTCTGCCCTTGAACAGGGTTCTTTCCATTTCCATCGCATTCCATACTATTCTTTACCTCTATCCTTTCTTAGTTTCTTTCCTTTCTAGTTTTGGTCCGTGCATGCTTCTCGCAAATATATAAACCTCATTAGCACGACCTGTATTCTCTTGCTTTGAGCTCTGCAATACTACCTTTAGTCTTGCTCCTTGTCTCATTGCCTTTGCGGCTCCTTGTCCTAGTTGTCCTAGTCTACAAAGGAGGTCGGTCCTCTTGACCCCTTTTCTCATCACCACCCCAAAGTTTCTACACGAAGACTTCAGTCTAGTTGAATACCCAAGATCCCTTGCGGCTATGTGTGAACCCACCAGGTCCATGCGTAACACAAACCTTAACCCCATTGAAAACACTTATAATCACCTTACAAAATATCATTTAGCTTTTAGCAGTGCTTTTTCAAAAGTTGATTGATTATGGAAAAGAGTAGTGGTAGAGTAGGAGAAGAGTCAAATATAGACAGAGAGCATGTCTGGAAGGGTTGAAACAGTTATGAAGGCCAAGAAAGCTGATATCAAGTACTAGATAGTTGAATTTTAGTAAAGTAAAAAAAACTGTCCATATGACATATCATTTTAAAATAGCTGCCATTTGTCACATTGTATCCATACCTATTGATTTATGGACTGGTAGAAAGCCAAGAGTAGGTATCATATTTGATATCTACATTTGGATAGGCTGGGATTAGGGGTTATTGGGCTTAGTGACATTGAATGAAAAATGTGCAAACATGTGGACAGTTGTTTGAGCCACCATATCCTTGATAACAAAGAGCAATAACTTATAGACAATTGTTTTTTGTAAAATGGCTCCAAATAATATAATATAACCCTTCAATGTTTGATACATCTTGAAAAATATTATTTGTTTCAGGCAAAATAAGTTGTTAAATAAGTCTAAAAATTATTCTTTTGCTTGCTCAAAGTGTAAGTAGTGCATATTGAATATGCAACAAACAACACTCTATTGTTGTTTCTAATTGAAAATAACATCTATGAGCATTGAAGATTGTTCTGTGCCAGAAAAGTTATTTACAATCTACCATTTTGAAAGTCATCTTGCAAAGCATGATTGTGCTATTGCAACAATAGAGTTCTAGCCTATGATGTATTATCTAAGAATAAATATGTCTATGTTTATGATATGAATGGTTGTATTAAAACTAGAAAGCCTCCTTTTTACAACCTGGTGGAATGAAATAGAATTTGTATCAAAGCTACCAGTTTTGACCCTGACCTTATTGCTTGCAGATAACATTGCCTCCAACTTGGAGTCATTGAAATATTTCATACAATACAATTGTACAGTCACAGGCTTATCTAAGCCTGACTACATAGAACCTTCATAAAGTTCTGAGAAACAAGACTGATAGTCTCAGTGCCAGGTGGATAATGTTATATGATAAATGATAATGTTACTTGAGCATCAGAAAACTAGCATCTCAGGTACAGGCTTATACAGCATCCTATAGTCTAGTTGAGATACACTCTGTCCTATTCTGGGATAGCCTGTCAGAGTCTGTCAACTTCTGCTCCTTGATTAGTTAAGCTTAGTGTTGTTGAGCATTTGTCATACACTAGATTGAGTCTGATCTTAAGACTCAGTCTGTCATATGCTGGCTCCATTCTATCACATGCTGGCTTCAATCTGTTATATGCTGGTTCTAGAATGATGGACGATGTGATGAGCAATAATGGAAACTTAGGAGAAGAGAATGATGAGAAAAGGGATGGAGGATAGAAGGTGATGGAAATGATAAGAAAGGAGGGATGATGGGGAATACTAGAGAACAATAAGGAGGAGAAGAGGGTAATGGAAAATAGAAGATAGTAATAGGAGATAATAGGGCAGGGAAAGAAATAATGAGAAATAATGGGAAATAATGAAGAATGATAAGGGAAGGGGTGAGGTGAGGTGAGGACAATGGGAGATGATGGAGGAGAAGAAGGAAATAATAGAGAAAGAGGAGGGAAAGATGATGAATGATGAAGCAGGAAGGAAATAATGGAGAATGATAAGAGAGGGTGATGGGAAATAATAGAGAAAGAAGAGAGGGTAATAGGTCATGATGGAGAAAGAGATAATAAAAGATAATAAAAGAGGAGAAGATGATGATAGGAGATATGATGATAAAAATGTACTAAAAGTATAATAATGTTTATCAATAAGTGAACAATAAAAGTGTATTGAAAGTGTAGTGAAAAATGTAGTGAAGTACATCAAACAAACTAACAAATGTGTATCAAAAATATAGTAAAAAGTATGCCAAAGTATATCAAAGTATACCTCAAGTGTACCAAAAGTGTACCAAAAAAGTATAGTAAAAGTGTAGTAAAAAAAGTGTAGTAAAAGTATAGTCAGAACATTTTGTCAAATTTGTGTTGTCTATTTTCCATCATTTCAATAAAGTTTGTATTTTTTATAACTGAGTTTGAATTTTGAATGGTTGAGTTTGAATTTATGGCTGAGTTTGAAATTTTTTATATAAACTAGCTTTTTTAAAGAAAATTTCCACATTCTTTTTTTCTTCAATCATCATTATCTCTCAATTTTTGCACAATACATTCACTTCATCACATTTTGGTAAATCATTTATATCAATATACCTATATATAGTACTTACTAACCTTTTATACTCTTGGCATTAAATGGATACTAATACACTATTGGTAACTCAGAATTATTAGTACTCTATGATTCTTGCTGACATCTATCATTGATTTAGTATACTATTGAAAGTATTCAGTTGTTGGTAGTTATGCTTATGTAATTATAATATATGAAATATATATAAAGATATATTTTTCCAGAATATTATAGACTGTTATAAACTTTCATAGTCTGTGACAGCTGTATTCATCTATCCCCAGCTAGAGGCTTTTTAGACAGCACTAGACAGTTGGAAACCTTACTAGAAAAGCTGTCAAACTGGACAGTACTATCATAGTCTAGCCAGTTGAGGGCTAGTTTGCAAATGAGCTGTGCCACTATGGACTTGTTTATATAAATGTTGTGCACTCAAAGAATATTGCACACTCATTAAAGTGTTGCACATTTTTACTACTTGTTGTTCACTTATGAAATTGTTGCCACTTCTGCTAATATCAAGTACAAGTTAGACAGATTGTGGTTTGTTACAACGTTCTGTTGATGAAGCATACAATTCAACCAGTAACATAAGTGATAATGCAATCATGTGTTATACAAAGTCGCATAGGATGAATGAAATTGTGCAACGCAAAAACTCTAGTTGGTAGTTGCTTCTGTATAGGCCGTGGCTGCAAATCCAAGCCGTTTTTGGTCAGCATCGAAAACGGTGTAATAACGCTCGCTAAAGAAAATGGGCGAACTAAGCACTGGCAGAGCAAGGAAAAGTAGATGAACACGCACAGGAAAGGGTACCCAATGAAAAAATCCAATCCAGACCCGGTTGCAGTGCCGCTATCGCCGACAATGAGGTAGATTGAATTAGAGGAGCCACCAATGTAATTGTTGAGTGAACGGGGCCAGATCTGTCCATTGGGCAAGAGATTGTATGAATCCTCTCCGACGATGAACGATAGCGTCTTGAGGGCAGAATATTTGGAAGGAGTGATGGTGAGGAGACCAGTGTTACGGTCCACATCGCCAGCGCCCGTCGCGGACTTGTATACTTGGAGTGCACCTGCAGGTCCCAATGTAAGAAGACAGCTTCACTTTCAATATGTCACTCACCTGAGGGGATAAGAACGAGGTGATTACCACTGTCAACAATACCAGAAGTCGTCGACATGATATTACTGTCACCATAGGTGATTGACAGGTTGATACCCCAGTACAGCCCCGCGGGTGCGGTTGTTATGAGTGGAGTATATCCCACCGAGCTGGTGATGGCCGCCTCATCATAGCCCCCAAACGTGAGCGTTCCAGTGCTGCTCGGCGCGGAAGCCGGGACGAAGTAGAGGCCGAATACATCAGGCGATACCCTCTCTTGAGCGACAAGGTTGTCCATTACCGTGGGGACCAAGTCCGTGTTTTCGACCGTACCAGAAGTAAGGCCGACGGGACCTAAGCCAAGGACACCATCAACGCCAGGGTAACCATAGGTTGAATCAGCAACGCCGATTGATTGGCCTTCGACAACAAAACCGGCAGAGAGGATGACGTTATCAATCCACTCCTTTCAACTGAAGCCTCCATTATCGTTCTTCACCGTCTGTGGTCGGTGGCCTTTGAGTATAACGCAAGCTGCATGAATGCAACAGCAACGTACGATGATGTTCCCGGTGGCTTTACTGGTACTAGTCACGGTGTATGGCTTGGCAGCGCCGATCCAAGTGTTGGAGCTGCCAGTATCAATTAAAACCGTATCTATTATTGTTTAGCCCATGACCCGGGTCGGCGAGTAATCCACATACAGTCAGTTGGGGGGCTGCCAACTCCAATATTAGTGGTGTAGATCCTTCCGGTGTTCGTAATATGGAAGGTCACGCTGCCGCGTTTCTCCAAATGGCTAGCGTTTCTGAGAGCCTGGGCGCGAGCGCGGCTCTGCTCGGCAATGTTGAGCGTGCCCCTCTCGTTGATTTTCGTAGCAACGGTAAGGCTAGCCTTACCGGAGCTACGACTGAGGGGAGTCGCGTCCACAGCAGTTCCGCTGATAAGAATCAATGACAGGAGAGCCTTGAAAGGGAACATGGCAAAACAGGGGGACTGAGGAATCCGAAGATGATCTCAAACCCTTAAATATTGCAAACACCGGACATAGTATGCATAAATTTACCCTGAAACTTGAAACGAGCTATGGGGAGTCAGTAGTAGGAGGCGAATAGCGGTATCTGCGCGTGTTGGATAGCAGTACGGGTACATACGGAGGAGTCAAAGGCCGTTACCGCAAAATTGTTTACTGCGCAGTATGCCAGATATAACAGACAATGTTCCGTGACTTCGGTTCAACCCGCACTGCCTAGAACCGTCAGTTAAAATACAGGACCATGTTATGTCGACTCTCATTATTATACCCTGTTCCGATGCATGCGCGTTTCAGGTATGAGCAATAGATTTGACATTGCCGTTGTTCGGGAGGCTGCCGTCTCCAAGGGCGGGAAAACACGGATGAGCAGACGAAACAGAACTGGAGCGACTACGATGTATGAACGGGTATCTCCGCGACTTGCCGGAGATGTATATGGCGGCAACGCGCCATCGTGCCTGTCAAAAGTGGTGGACAGGCCTAGTGCCGTCCCGTTCGTGCAAGATTTCCTGAACGTCGAACTGAACGGGTAGTGAAGGTGATCATGAGTTCGAACGCATTCAGGTATGATTGTTACGAACATGCAAAAGGATCATTCCCATTGAGAACTGGTTGTTCTGGTTTAGGTCGGAATGTGTTTGTTTATTGGGACGATATTGTCGGATGTGCAGACGATATTCTCATTTGTGATCTGTTGATAGTAACAGTCTAGAATATGATTCGTGTGTC